>CP106726.1:84456209-84640628 GCA_025506655.1 Gossypium rotundifolium
TTATTACTTGACATGTTCTAGGGTCTAGTCATAACCCGAGCTAGTCCGACGTAGGACCTGAAAATTTCTTTTAAGTGCTTAAGAGGAGGGAGCTAGGTGAGATAGGGATAAGAGAAATTTCGGAGAAGCATGACACAAGGAATTAATTGGCATAGTGGCTTGAGGCGCCAAGGTGCAAGGGAGGCGGGGGAGGACTCACGCTCGAGTCCCTTGAAGCGTAATGATGTTTTATTTTGCCTTTGGCGTTAAGGCAAGAGGGAGTTAAGGAAGGAGCGTTTAAAAGGGATTGTAAGGGGTTTATGTCACGAAAGGAGTTAGTAGCAAAGTGGCTTTCATGCGCCATTTAAGGGCTTGGAGGTGACGATTGGCGTAGGTCTTGGGTTCGAGCTGCTGGAGTGGCACTTGGGAGTTTTATTTTTCTTTTGCGTTATGCATAGGGTGATGGGCTAGGAAGGCCTTAAAAATAAATGGTGAGGATTATGGACATGAAAGTCGATGTGGAAGAGTGGCATGGAACGCGTTGTGGGTCATGCAGTAGTTGTTGGATCGCGCACCTCCAAGGCGCAATAAATAAAATTAATCCCGACGATCCAAACCATGAATCCATGTGAGGAACGAATCGGTGAAATAAAGGTTTCAAATTACCAAGGTTTCAATCGAGAGATAGCGACGCCTACGACAAGATATCGATCTCTCGTCGAACCAAGCCACAACCTTTACGATGTCGGCCTCTACGTAATCCACGGTTTGACTATGAACTAAATCTCCAAAACTATTTTTAGAGAGAGGTGTTTTGCTTGACTACCGCTAGACCTTTTTAAGCAAAATTCTTAGGTTTTTCTTCACTAATTACCCTTTTATAATCAAGATTAAATAAATATAATAATGTTTTAACCAAAATTATAATTACATTAATTATACCCAAAAGTTATAATTACATTAATTATAACATGGATTTCGATAAACTATATTTATTTAAATTTATATAGGAACCAAATTCATATATTAATTCTCATTATGTGTACAACATCCTTGTACATATAATATATTCAATATTTGATTGCCGAATTAAATTAATTCTTTAATTAATTTAATTCATGTGACAATCAAACACAATACTAACTATGTTTCATTCTGCTCATTTCAACCATAGGTGTGACCTCAGAGTTCTTGTAATGTTAGTAGTAATACTAGAACGATTCTAATGTCACAAACAATGAGTGGCATCTAGCAATGCATCATTGCTACCTAAGATACAAGAAGTCATGATTCGACATAACTTTTGTGATTAACTTTTCATGCATTAATCCTTAAGTCCTTTATCTCTAGAATAGATACAAGTCATGGAATAGTCACACTTGTATAGTCCATCCCATGTTTCTTGATATCTTGAGTAGACTATGATATACAAATTAGTATGACATCTCATGTCAACTTATTTGAGCATGGCCATGCATTTCTAGTCTCACTCAATCAAGTGGCCTAAGATATTACTCCCATTATGTAGGAGGGACTTATCCTATATTGATCAATAATATCCTCTACATTGATTGTGATATATCCAACATCGCCCTTTATAGAACAAATCCGATTCTGCACGCTTGATCAGATCAAAATATACGACTCACGATGTTGGGATAATGATTATCTCAAGTCTAAGGATCATATACATATTAATCACTATGAGTAATGTTGTGACAATTACATAATAATCCAAGAAACATACTCATAATGGTCACCCAATATGTTGTTCTCTAACACACATATTCATGCATTGATTTTGACACTCCATATCAATGATAACTCTTTATCATCAATCAACTACATGTTAGTCTTAATGCATTATTGTTGTCCCGGTCAACAATAATACTTGACTAAGGATATTTTAAGAATAATCATATTATTCTCGTGACATTATTATAAAAGCAGTTTATTTGTACAATACGTAAGAAAAACCAAATAATAATGACAACGCTTTATATTAATAAACATGGTAAATCAAGTATGTTATTACAACCATCTCATGATTGATCTTTGGGCATACTCTTACAATCTCCCACTAGCACTAAGACCAATCAATCATATATCTAATACCAAGAGACTTAGTGTGACGATCATGCTTCAACAGGTCGAGGCTTGGTCAAGGATCGACAATGTTATCATCCGTAGGTACTCTACATATCTCAACATCTCCTCGATCGATAATCTCTCGAATAAGATGATAGCGCCTAAGTATATGTTTGGATCACCGGTGAGATCTGGGTTCTTTAGCTTGTGCAATAGCTCCATTGTTATCACATCGGAGTTCTATAGCATCCGATATGCTAGGCACAACCCCTAGTCCAAGAATGAACTTCTTGATCCAAACCGCTTTTTTCTTTGCCTCACCGTACGCAATATACTCTACCGCTAGAATCGGCCATCGATTTTGCTTTGAACTCTTCCACCACAAAGACCACCATTAAGGCAAAACACAAATCCTCGATTGCGATCGAGAATCGCCCTTGTCGGTTTGGAAGGTCGCATCGCAGTAACCTTTACACTTAACTCTTCCTCACCTCCATATATTAGGAACGATCCTTAGTTCTTCTCAAGTACTTAAGGATATTCTTGATACGTGGTCCGATGACCTTCACCGGATCTACTTGGTACCGTCGTCATACTTAAGGCATACGAGACATCCGGATCGGTACATAACATGGCATACATGATAGATCCAATAGCGTAGCATATGGAATTTTACTCATGCTTCTCTCTCTTGTGGAGTTGAAGGACACATTTCCTTCGAGAGTGAAATACCATGTCTCATAGGTAGAAATCCTCTTTAGATTCTTCCATACCAAACCTTTTCAAGATTTTATCTATGTATGTACTTTGGCTTAGACCTAGTAGTCGCCTTGATCTATCTCTATAGATCTTAACTCCTAAGATGTAAGTAGCTTCGCCCAAGTCCTTCATAGAAAAACAACTTCCTAACCAAGTCTTAATAGACGCAAGGTAGGTATGTCATTTCCCATGATAAGTATGTCATCCACATATAGTACCAAGAATGTGATAGTGCTCCCACTAACTTTCTTGTAAACACATGGTTCATCTTCATTTTGATAAAACCAAACTCTTTAATTGCATCGTTAAACGAAGATTCCAACTTGAGAAGCTTGCTTTAATCCATAAATGGATCTTTGTAGCTACAAATCTTTCCAAAGATCCTTTGATTGACAAAACCTTCAAAGTTGTGTCATGTACACATCCTCTTCAAGTTTCCGTTAAGGAAAGTCGCTTTTGACGTCCATCCGCCAGATTTCATAATCATGAAATGCACTATGGCGAGCAAGATCTGATGGATTTAAACATAGCTACAGGAGAAAAGGTTTCATCATAGTCAACACCATGAATTTGGCGAAACCTTTAGCGACTAATCGCCTTTGTATGTTTGTATGCGTTACCATCCATGTCGGTTTTCTTTTGAAAACCCACTTGCACCCTATAGGTTTAACCCTTCGTGGGTCAATCAAAGTCCATACTTGATTTTCATACATGGAATCCATCTCGCATCTCATGGCCTCAAGCCATTTCTCGAGTCCGGGCTCGTCACCGCTTCTTGATAAGTCCTAGGCTCATCTTGATCTATAAGAAGAACGTCACCATGTGTTGTAATGAGAAATCCATATCTCTCGTGTGCATGGCGTTCTCTTAAAGATCTTCAGTGGTTGTGTTTCTACAAATTACTTGTTCCTCAATTTCTTGTGGAATTTGTCGTTGTTCTATCAACGTTTCAGGTGGTATCTTGTGATTCTCGAATTTCTTCAAGTTCAATCTTTCTCCCACTTCCTTTTCTAGAAATAAATTCTCTCTAGGAAGACACCAAATCAGAGCAACAAACATTTTGTTCTCGGTGGGATTAAAGAAATAATAACCTTTGGTTTCTTTGGATACCCACAAAATACACTTTTCAGATTTGGGTTCAAGCTTAGTAGACGCCCCGACGCTTAACATAAGCTTCACAACCCCAAATTTTCATAAAAGACATATTTGGGACGTTTTCCACCACATCTCATATGGCGTCTTTTGAACCGATTTTGATGGAACACGATTTAGTGTGAAAGCAAATTGCCCCAATTGCATGTCCCCAAAAAGAAGTCAGAGATCAAGATGACTCATCATGGATCGAACCATGTCTAATAAAGTTCGATTTCTTCTCTCGTAAACTCCATTCCATTGAGGAGTAGCGGGAGGAGTAAGTTGTGAGACAATCCCACATTCCTTCAATAGATCATCAAACTCTAGGCTCAAATACTCTCGCCTCGATCGATCAAGTGACTTGATAGTTTTGCCTAGTTGATTTTGTACTTCATTTTGAATTCCTTGAACTTTTCAAGAGACTCGCACTTATGGCGCATGAGATAAACATACCCATATCTCATCAAATCATCGATGAAAGTAATGAAGTATTGAAATCCACCTCCTGCTCATGTATTTATTGGTCCACATACATCGTAATGTATTAGGCCCAATAAATCACTAGCTCGCTCACTTTTACCGTGAAAGGAGATTTAGTCATTTTTCCCAATAAGCAAGATTCACATACTTCAAATTGTTCAAAACAAATGAATCTAAGAAACCATCTTTATGGAGTATGGATATGCGTCTCTCACTTATGTGGCCCAAACGACAATGCCAAAGATAAGTTTGATTTGAGTCATTTATTTTAGATCTTTTAGTATTTATGTTGTAAATAGGGTTCATTTGATCTAAAATATAGAGGCCATTAATCAATTGTGCCGAGCCATAGAAAACATTATTGAGATAAAAGGAACAACAATTATTCTTAATAATTATCTCAAAACCAATTTTGTCTAAACAAGAAACTGAAATAATGTTTTTAGTCAAACGGGCACAAAATAACAATCCTCTAAAATTAAATCAAGTCCACTAGGCAAAGATAAAGTATATGTTCCCACAACTAATGCAAAGAACCTTTGCTCCATTTCCAACTCGCAGTCCACATCTCCTCTAGCCAACGCCCTACTCCTTTGTAGTCCCCTGCATGTAAGTACAAATATGAGAACCACAACCAAAGATTCAATACCCAAGAAGTAGTAGTTGATAAATTAATATCAATAACATAAATACCGGCAGACGTTCGCTTGTTTTGGCTTTCTTGACTTCCTCAAGATAGATAGGGCGCTCCGCTTCCAATGTCCATCACACCACAATGAAAGCGCTTCTTCCTTAGACACTCCACCTTTAGGTTTCATTGCAGCCTTTCCTTTGCCAAAGCTTGGGCTTACCTTTACCCTTGGGCTTTGTCTCGAACTTTGGCCTTTCCTTGCCCTTGTTGTTACGGACCATCAAGATGGGCTTGGGTCCAACCTTTTTCATGTTACCTTCAGATTAAGTAACATACCGAGTAACTCGTAAGGCGTAGTCTTGTCAATTTCATTCATATTGAAATTAAGGACAAACCGGTCAGTAGCTATCCGAACGATTGCAGAATAACATCGGTGGCCAACTCTTGGCCCAATGGAAAACCAAGCTTAGATGGACTTTCAATATAGCCAATCATCTTAAGGACATGAGGTCCCACTGGCTTCCTTCACCAACTTACATTGGAATAGGGCTTTAGAGATATCGAACCTCTCTTGCCGTGCTTGCCCTTGATAAAGTTCTTTCAGTGCTCGATCATATCATGAGCAACCATGTCCTCATGTTGCTTCAAGCTCGAGATTCATAGTGGCAAGCATAAGGCATCCAACATCTACCATGTCATCGAGATACTTCTTGTAAGCATCTTTATCGCCTCGAGGCATTAATAGGTGGTTCATTAGGAAGTGGTTGTTCAATGACATACAATTTCCGTTCTTGTTTGAGGACAATCCTCAAGTTACTGAACCACCAAGAAAATTCAAACCATTCAATTTGTCCTTCTCAAGGACCGATCGCAATGATAGTGTGCTAGTATTTGCAGCCATAATATATCTACAACAATTAAATATGCGTGTGAGTAAATTTACCAAGTTTATATAAATCATTAAAAGACTTTATTAAATGATGATCTCACTATTTTATTTCAAAATTAATAACCCCATATATTAATTTCTAAAACTTTCTCCAAAGTATTTCTAGTGGGTTAAGGACCCATATTTCACCTCCTCTTAAGTCACTTTGGCTTTACTCTCAAGACTATGGTTATTTAGGTAAGCAACCTTTGCTAATTACATCATATGTAACTCCTAATATTTGATGAACAACTCTTGTTCTAATCATCTTATGATTTATCCAATTTAATTGCCTCTAGGTTTCTAATCCTATTAGAGTAACCTAGTTAAGTCATTAACCAATTTTTAACCAAATAATATCACTTGTTTATTCTTCGCTTTAACCAAGATAAATACTAGTACTTTGCTTTGGCATAACCTACATAGTATTGATCGAGGCCTTAACGAGGCAAAATTGGAAGGCCATGTTGACTTAATATTTTAATAGAGGGATTTTATTAAGGATGTTCCATCTCACCAATTATGGTCTAATTTAGTCCATTTAGTCTTTTAATTGATCTCATCAATTAATTAGGTTTATTATTAAATTTTAATATATAAAATTGGCATGCTTTAAACATCCATAGCATCTCATACATGAATAAATAAAGCAATAAATAAATGCAATAGTTATAGCCCATAAACTAAGGTGATTCAACCCAAGCCAATGGGAGAACCAAAAGGAAACCTAAAGGTGTAAGCGGTTTCATAAACTATCATTCTTCAATAGTTGTCCCAACTTCCTTCTCGTCTGCCCATAGCAACTTTTGCAAATTACAATATGCGTAAACTCGTTTTACATACGAGGGAGTAAGATGAGAAGAGAAATACAAGAGAATAGTAGTAAGGCACGACACGCAGTCAGATTTATAAAATTACAACCTTTTATCAAATGGGTCATCTGCTATAACTATGCATTTCAAACACCGTGCATGTCAAAAATAGCATACATAATTCAATGCTCTTTTGCTAAGGTGAATTATAAAATATCCTTCAACCTTATGTGGCCCATCAAGTTTATATATATTTCTTTTATTAACAAAATATACTATAATAAGAAAATGGGGTCCGAGGCGGTTGGAGGAAGCGGTCAAGGCACACGTGAGTCAGCCCTCGATCCCCATCCTCAAAATATGAGAGGGATGTTACGGTAGGATTCAAAAGGTGCGGCGGAGCCCCAGTATGGACCTGTGGTACAAATCGCATACCCTAGTCAAATGAAACCTCACGATTTGATAACTTTTATCAATCGGAATCGTGTTTTCGTGATTTTAACCTTGAGGTTCATATCGGAACAACCCTTGTTCCACAAGCCGCTTAACCTCATCGAAAGCAGAATTCCACCGTCGCAATATTACGATTTGTTAATAATTAACAAAATAACATAAGATCGAATAGGCCACAACACCATGATTAACATTTAATCAATTATCGAAAGGAACAGTTATCGTTATGCTTAAACGATTTAAACAACCGAAACGTAATAAAATAAAAGCATGCATCTCATACAATTGCATCACCCAAGTATTTAAACCCGAGTCCAGTATCACACAAGTGGCTCGATACCATCGTTGGATCGCCGGCACCCAAGGCGCAATGAAATAAAATTAATCCCACGATCCAAACCATGAATCCATGTGAGGAACGAATCGGGTGAAATAAAGGTTTCAAATTACCAAGGTTTCAATCGAGTAGATAGCGACGCCTCGGCGACAAGATATCGATCTCTCGTCGAACCAAGCCACAACCTTTACGATGTCGGCCTCTACGTAATCCACCGGTTTGACTATGAACGGCGTAAATCTCCAAAACTATTTTTAGAGAGAGGTGTTTTGCTTGGACTATTTGCTAGACCTTTTTAAGCAAAATTCTTAGGTTTTTCTTCACTAATTACCTTTTATAATCAAGATTAAATAAATATAATAATGTTTTAACCAAAATTATAATTACATTAATTATACCCAAAAGTTATAATTACATTAATTATAACATGGATTTCGATAAACTATATTTATTTAAATTTATATAGGAACCAAATTCATATATTAATTCTCATTATGTGTACAACATCCTTGTACATATAATATATTCAATATTTGATTGCCAATTAAATTAATTCTTTAATTAATTTAATTCATGTGACAATCAAACACAATACTAACTATGTTTCATTCATTCATTTCAACCATAGGGTGTGACCACAGAGGTTCTTGTAATGTTAGTAGTAATACTAGAACGATTCTAATGTCACAAACAATGAGTGGCATCTAGCAATGCATCATTGCTACCTAAGATACAAGAAGTCATGATTCGACATAACTTTTGTGATTAACTTTTCATGCATTAATCCTTAAGTCCTTTATCTCTGGAATAGATACAAGTCATGGAATAGTCACACTTGTATAGTCCATCCCATGTTTCTTGATATCTTGAGTAGACTATGATATACAAATTAGTATGACATCTCATGTCAACTTATTTGAGCATGGCCATGCATTTCTAGTCTCACTCAATCAAGTGGCCTAAGATATTACTCCCATTATGTAGGAGGGACTTATCCTATATTGATCAATAATATCCTCTACATTGATTGTGATATATCCAACATCGCCCTTTATAGAACAACCCGATTCTGATTATACGCTTGATCGTATCAAAATATCGACTCACGATGTTGGGATAATGATTATCTCAAGTCTAAGGATCATATACATATTAATCACTATGAGTAATGTTGTGACAATTACATAATAATCCAAGAAACATACTCATAGCGGGTCACCAATATGTTGTTCTCTAACACACATATTCATGCATTGATTTTGACACTCCATATCAATGATAACTCTTTATCATCAATCAACTACATGTTAGTCTTAATGCATTATTGTTGTCCCGTCAACAATAATACTTGACTAAGGATATTTTAAGAATAATCATATTATTCTCGTGACATTATTATAAAACAGTTTTATTTGTACACACGTATGAAAAATGAAATAATAATGACAACGCTTTATATTAATAAACATGGTAAATCAAGTATGTTATTACAACCATCTCATGATTGATCTTTGGGCATACTCTTACAGTAGTGAGGTCCCATGTTCGAGTAGCATGGGCAGCAATGGGTGTTTTGTTTATGCATGCTGGCATTAGGGGGAGTGAGCTAATGGCCTGATTTTTGGACTCTTAATTTGATAAGGATAAGCTTAATTTTTTTGCACTTAATTTCGGCTGGAAGAGTAGTGTTATTAGTTTTGTTTTTGTTTTATTTTGAAGAGGTGGATAGGTGATAAAATAGGAGATAAATCTTGCTTTATTTCAATGGGTGATATTTGGAAAATGGAAGATTATCACAAAGGAGGAGATGGCCGAATGTAGGACTCCTTAGGGCCATCCACAATCGATTTTATCACATTAGGGAGGTGCCAAAATTCATCAAAGTTTCTCTTCTTTCTCTCTCAAATTGTTGCCGGCTGAATTCTCTCTAGCCACATTGCCCAAAAATCTTCAAAAATTCCTTTCTTCTTTTCTTCTACTTGGTAATAACCTACCTCCTCTTTTACTCAAAATTTCACCTTCCATTTGTTGCTAGCGAATATCCCTTACCATAAAGGGCATAAGCGAATCCCCTAAGTAAGGTCTTTGTCGATTTCAAAGGGTGGTAAGTGTGTCACTCTAACATTCGGTTTCTTTTCTTTTCCTCTTAGTGTGTCGAAAATAAGAATAGGCCTTGGTAAGGTTGGCCGAATGTGTTCTTAAGATGATGGTGATATGTTCTCTTGTGTGTAGGTAACATTAAGGGGCTTTGACGAAGTCTTCCGGGATTTCAATCTGTTTTGGTAAGTAATAGATAGTTTCACCAAGGGCCATTTGTTAAGAAATAATGCCTAATGCCGAAACTAACATGTGCCATATAAGGATTCAACGATTTCAGGAATAAGTACAGTTTCGGGATTTGGTAGGAGACCAAATCAGCAACCAATGTAAGTGCTATTTCGAGTAGACATATCCTTCGGGATTATTAGTATAGCTGAATGGCTATTAGATCTAAAGGTTTGGTGTTTACCGATTGTAGGAGCAATACGGGATTACTTTCGAGATTTTGTGATATCGCATAGACTCGAGATATTGCTAGTATATTCGGGATTTGTTAGTCTCACGAGTAAATAGGTGTGTAAACTCTTACACACTTTTTTTTAGCATAGACTGTTTATTATGTTGATGTATAACCTCTCGTGTTGTAACTTTGCCTTGTGGGCTTAAGCATGGATTCCGAGTAAGTCCCTTATTACGTTATCTATGATATATGTTTGTGTATGCCATCATATGCTGTTGAATGCTATGCTATACATAAATGCAGGATATATGGGATTATGATATTTGTTATGCAAGCATGATGATGGTGGGATTGATGAGAGGAGGGGGATGATCTCTATGGACTGTCACCAGTGGTTTTGACCCCAAGATGGGTTGGCCCCATCAGTTTAATTGTGACTTCGGTCACCAGTGGTTTTGACCACACCGTTGATAAATTGTGACTAAGTCCCAGTGGTTTGGTACCACCAGTGGTTTTGACCACATATTTATAAATTGTGACCTATGGTCATCAGTGGTTTTGACCACACGATGGGTTGGCCCCATCACTTGATTTGTGACTTTGGTCACCAGTGGTTTTGACCACCAGTGGTTTTGACCACACAGGGTAGAAAAAGGAGTATGGATGGTTAGTTTGGGTTGCATGTTTGCATGTTTACTAATAATCTGTGTATGAGTTGCATTTCCGGGTAGGGGATTTATACACTGAGTCTTGGTGACTTGCCCCTTCCCATATTATTTTGCAGATGAGTAGATCGCGGAGATGGAGCCGGAGAGGACTCGAGGCGGCCATGCTTGTTCCTTGGATATGGAATTTATTTAATACAGTTTAAGTTTGTTTATTTACTAAATTTTTATTTTGGGTTGTAATAAGGCCACTAATTATTATTTGGATGTTTACATAGTTGTTTTTACTTTACTTATACTATATTACAAATGAAATTATAAATGTTAAGTGAATCGGTGAAAAGTAACATTTTCAAAATTAAGCAACTTTTACGAGTTTTCAGAGATGTTACCATCGGGTAGCAAAATTCACCAAGTTAACAATAACATCTGATGACTTTAAAATTTTAAATGATCAATGTTTTCAAAGGATTTTCAACACAACCATGTTTATAAAAATCAATCATTTTTTCCTGAGTTTTATCAAACACTGTTTTATAACCTTAGCAGAATTTTCAAATTTTTCATCAGAAAATCAGAATCTTTCAAACATTTTTACTCCGTGACATACCTGATCCGGTCAGGGCTCATGGGCCAGGTTTGGGGTGTTACATTTTTGGCATCAGAGCCCGATTCAAAACTCGGCTGTGGGGGGCCCAAGGCCCAAAATGTTTTGTTTTTGTTAGTAGGCCTTATTGGAATGTTTTGGGAAACTGTTTATGGTTTGAACAGCATGGCACCGAGTCTCCCAGCACCAATCGCCTGGTAAGTAATTCTATCTATTTACGTGAATACTTGATAAGGGTAAATAGGTAACTTGGGAACGTAGAATAGAATGATAGGTACTTGAACTCTAGGACTAGTCTACCCCAACTACTACATAAGACTTAATCGCTTAATTAAACAAACCTATGTCTAAGTCACCGAGTTAGGGTGTGGTAACCATGGTACGCATGTCTAGAATTGGTATTCGGTGGGAGCTTGGTATTTAAGCAGTCTGCGTGACTCACCTCCTCTCCACTCGAATCCTACCTGGTGCGTAGCTTCAGTTCACCCTAACCAGGAGGACTTATTCATGGGCTAAACCCTAACTAAAACCCGAAAGGGAACTAGCCATATTTTCATAAAAAACCCTAGTTTGAAACTCTTAAAATTTCTTTTTAATTTGTGAGAACTATTATTTTACAACATTTTTTCTGAAAAATATTCGATTTGTAGAAATTACTAAAATACCCTTAGTGGTAAAATTACAAAAACGCCCTTGGTTTATGAAATTCCCAAAATACCCACAGTTTTAATAAAAAATTTCCATTACTTATAAAGTGCCCAAAAACCTTAATTTGCAAAATATTGAAAATGTCATGATTTTGGAAAATTATGAAATTGCCCCTAACCAACAAAATTACCAAACCCTGGTTTTCAAAATTTTTGCAACACTATCAACTTGGAAAACAAATTCTCAAAAAGAACCCTCAAAGTTTTGTAACGTTTGGAAATACCCCAAAAAATCAAACTTTACAAAGTTACCCTGGTTTATTACCAAAATACCCCTGAGCTTCAAAGCCACCGAAATACCCCCGAGTTTCAAAATTTTTCAAAATACACCGGAATTTAAAAGTTCCAAAATACTTTTGACAAAATCATCCGAGAACTTCTATTTTTGGGAAAATTACAAAAATACCCCTGTAGGTTAAAATTACGAAAATACCCCTAGGTAGTGAAATGTTGAAAAGGATCTATACGTTAGCTATGGTCTGTGAATGTTGTTTGTGTGATGGATGTACATAGAACCAGGAGATAAGTCTGAAACTAGAACTATAGGTAGATTCGATTTCGGAAGAATCACTTTAAAAATTATTTCTCATAAAATTGCTCGTGGGTAAACAGTGAACAGTATAATTAATGCATAAAATTCTTAATCAGATAAACGCAAATGAGAAAATTGAGTACAAGAGGTCGTGGACGTCCGCCGCGTGGCCGTGGTAGGGGTAGGATGACCTTGTCGGAGCCAGCAGGGTCTGGTCATGGGTCTAGAAATGGGATGCCGATCTAGGCATGGCGGGAGTTCGAGATCGGGCCAAATGGTAACGATGTAGTATCTCAAGCTGTACTATGAGTATTGGAATGAGTTACCGAGGCGACGCAGGTGTAGGAGCCCATAAATTTGTGGTTGAACGACTCTGGGCTAACGGAGCAGAGGTGTTTAAAGGAGTTTCTGGAGTGGCACCCAGTGCGACGGAGTATTGGTTGGAATCAACTGAGCGGATCATGGGTGACCTGGATTTTTCAGCTGAGGAGAAGTTGAAGTGTATAATCTCTATGCTTCGGGATGAGTTATATCAGTGGTGGCTCACCATAAGGGATGGAGCGATGGATGAGGATCTCACGTGGGAATTCTTCAAAGCTGCCTACCAAAAGAAGTATATAGAAACTAGCTACGTGGATGTGCAGCGGAAGGCTTTCTTGAACCTGGTTCAGGGTAATAAGACAGTGGCGGAGTATGAGGTCAAATTTCTCCGGTTGAGCAGGTATGCTCGTGGTATTATGGGTACCGAGCATGAACGCTGTGTTAGATTTGAAGATGGGCTGAGAGATGAGTTGAGGATGATGATAGCTCCATAGCGAGAACGGAGTTATTTGTCCTAGTGGAGAAGTCTAAGGTTCTTTGAAGGGTAAGGCGATCGATTAAGCGGAATCGGGATAGGAATTGGAATAAGAGGAGCTCAAATCTTCAAAGTTTTACGTAATCGGAGAAGAGGATGAGGTATGGTGGGTCGGGTCAAGTTGCTAGGCTTCTTCTTGCTAATCCTCAATGGCCGCCACTTGTGCTCGGTGTGGGAAGTCTCACACGGGAGTGTTGGAATGGTAATCGGGGATGCTTGAATGCGGGTCCATGGAACATCGAGTTAGAGATTGTCCGAAAAAAGCGGCCAGTGAGGTCGGAGGTCGGGGATCGTGCACTGAATAGGAGGGATAACTAACAGCCACCGAGAGGTCGTGGTGCAGAAAGAGGAGGTAACGGTGTTGGCAGACGTCGTGGGGCACTGAGGGGAGGTACTGGTGGTACTGAGGCTAGGCAACCTGGTTTGGTCTATGCCGCATAGGCGTCAAGAGGAGCGCGACGCCGGACGTCATAAGCGGTATGTTTTGATCTTTGGAGTACCTATAGTACCTTAATTGACATTGGCTCTACTCACTTTCGTACATTGCTAGTAGCGTAGTGAAAACTCGCACTTAGACTCGAGCTCTCTTCTAGGAAGATGACCGATTAAGCCCTCTAGGTCTCTCTGTAAAAGTAAGTAAACTCTATAGGAACGTACCCCTAGAACTCCAAGGGGTCGTGTTCTTGGCTAACTTGATGGAATTACCGTTTCGAGAGTTTAATTTAATACTCGGGATAGATTGGCTAGTAAAGTATCAGGCTAGCCTGGATTGCGCAGCTAAGCGCATGGTGTTAAAGACTATGGAAGGAGAACAGGTGGTGATGATAGGTAAAAGGAAAGATTACCTATCTAATCTGGTTTCTGCATTGAAGGCAAAAAGATGGTTAGGAAGGGTTGTGAAGCTTATGTAATGCATGTTTGTACTTTGGAAGCTAAGGGTGCAGCTGTGAGTGATGTCCGGACCGTAAGGGATTATGTTGATGTGTTTCCAGAGGAACTTTCGGGTCTACCTCCGGACCGTGAGGTTGAATTTGGTATAAACTTATTACCCAGAATCGCGCCAGTATCTATAGCTCCGTATCGGATGGCACCAAAAGAATTGGTAGAGTTGAAGGCGTAGATCCAGGAATTGTTGGATAGAGGGTTCATCCGACCAAGTGTATCACCTTGGGGAGCACCAGTGCTTTTTATCAAGAAGAATGATGGAATGATGAGGATGTGTATAGACTATCGACAACTGAACAAGTTGACAATAAAGAACCGGTATCCTTTGCCCAGGATCGATGATTTGTTCGATCAACTCAAGGGAGCATCGGTGTTCTCTAAGATCAACCTTAGGTCAGGGTACCATCAGCTTAAGGTTAAGGAGGCTGATGTCCATAAGACGGTATTCTGTACTCGGTATAGGCACTACGAGTTTCTGGTAATGTCTTTTGGTTTGACGAATGCACCGGCCGCGTTTATAAACATGATGAATCGAATTTCCCAACCTTATCTGGATCGGTTCATCGTGGTATTCATAGACGACATTTTGGTGTACTCGAAGTCTGAGGAGGAGCATGACACACATCTTCATATGGTTACGCAAGTTCTAAGGAGAAGCGGTTATGCGCCAAATTCAAGTGTGAGTTACGGCAAGGAGGTAACTTTTCTAGGGCATGTTGTTTCAGCCGGGGGAATCAGGGTGGATCCCCGTAAGATTGAGGCAGTATTGGAATGGGAACCACCAAAGTCGGTTACGAAAATTTGGAGTTTTCTAGGGTTGGCAGGATATTATAGGAGATTCGTGGAAAATTTCTCCTTAATTGCAGCACCGTTGACTAAACTGCTAAGGAAAGGAGTTCCATTTGTATCGTCTGAGAAGCAGTAAGAGAGTTTCGATAAGCTGAAGAGGATCTTGACAGAAGCACCAGTCTTGATTCTATGCATCGCATACTGGTTTAGGGTGTGTGCTAATGCAAGAAAGGAAGGTGGTCGTTTATGCGTCACGGCAGTTGAGGCCTCACGAAGCTAACTATCCGACATATGATTTGGAATTGGCTGCTGTGGTTTTTGCCTTGAAAATCTGGAGGCACTATCTGTATGGGGAAAAGTCGGTAGTATACACAGATCACAAGAGTCTGAAGTACCTCTTGACTCAGAAAGATTTAAATCTGAGGCAGCGGAGGTGGATTGAGTTACTGAAAGACTACGACTGCTCAATCGAATACCATCCGGGTAAGGCTAATGTGGTAGCTAATGCATTGAGCCGAAAGGTGATAGCAGATTTGCGAGCAATGTTTGCTCACCTAAGTCTCTATGAGGATGGGAGCCTTTTGGCAGAATTGCAAGTGAAACCGTCTTGGATTGATAAGGTCAAAGAAAGGCAGATGACCGGCGAAGCTTTGAGTACTCGGAGGTTGCATGTACAGAATGGTGAGGCCAAAGGGTTCAGCTTGGGTAGTGATGGAGTGTTGTATTTTCAAAGGAGAGTATGTATGCCAAAGGATGATGATTTGAGGCAGCAAATTCTTAAAGAAGCTCATAGCAGTCCGTACGCTATACACCTTGGAAGCAGCAAGATGTATCGGGATTTAAGGGAGCAGTTTTAGTGGCTGGGTCTTAAGCGGAAGTAATCGAGTTGGTGGGCAAGTGCCTGACATGCCAGCAAGTTAAGGCTGAGCATCAATTGCCATCAGGGCTATTACAACCGATAAAGATCCCACAGTGGAAGTGGGAGGAGATTACTATGGATTTCGTAAGTAGGCTTCCCCTTATGCCCAGTAAGAAAGATACAGTTTGGGTGATAGTAGACCGGTTGACTAAGTCGGCCCATTTCATACCGGTAAGGGTTGACTACTCGCTCCAAAGGTTAGCCAAGCTATATATAGCAGAGATAGTGCGGTTGCATGGAGTACCTATGTCCATTATCTCAGATCGGGATCCCCGGTTCACGTCAAGATTCTGGAAGGCTTTACATCAGGAGTTAGGCACGAAGTTGAATTTCAACAAGGCTTTTCATCCGCAGTCTGATGGACAATTGGAGAGGGTAATCCAAGTGTTGGAAGATATGTTAAGGGGCTGTGTTTTGGACTTACGTGGTAGTTGGGAGGAGTACCTACCTTTATGTAGTTCGCTTATAACAATAGTTATCAGCGAGTATTCGATGGCACCGTATGAGGTATTGTATGGTCGGAAATGCCGTACTCCTACATGTTGGGCGGAACTAGGAGAGCGGCAGATGTTGGGTCGAGTTAGTGACGGAGACGGAGGATAAGGTTAGAGTAATTGGGCTCGTCTTAAGGAGGCGTCGGACGAGTGTAAATCCTCGCCGATCTTAAGCGCAGAGAGGTTGAATATGCAGTGGGTGATAAGGTCTTCTTGAAGGTCTCACCTTGGAAGAAGGTGCTGAGATTTGGCCGAAAGGGTAAGCTAAGCCCTAGATTCATCGGACCGTACACGGTGTTGAAAAGTGTGGGACCGGTAGCTTACCAGCTTGAGTTGCCGACAGAATTGAGCCAGATCCATGATGTCTTCTATGTTTCGATGCTGAGGCGCTATCGATCAGATCCCTCACACGTAGTGCCGATTGCAAAAATTGAAGTGAACTCGGACTTGTCTTTCGAGGAGGAGCCGGTGCAGATTTTGGAATGAGATGTCAAAGTTCTGCGAAGGAAGTCGGTGCCTTTGGTAAAGGTGTTACGGACGAAACGATGGTATGGAGGAGGCCACGTGGGAACCCGAGGATGTGATGTGGCAGTAATACCCCCACCTCTTCTGATCCAGGTAATTTCGAGGCCAAAATTCTTTTTAAGGGGGTAGAACTGTAACATCCTCAATTAGGGGTTGTCTGAAATTTTATTATTTTCATGTGCTTGCTTGAAAAGAAATGAATACTATGATTACTTGACATGTTCTAGGGTCTAGTCATAACCCCGAGCTAGGTCTGACGTAGGACTGAAAATTTCTTTTTAAGTGCTTAAGAGGAGGGAGCTAGGTGAGATAGGGGATAAGAGAGATTTCGGGAGAAGCATGACACAAGGAATTAATTGGCATAGTGGCTTGAGGCGCCAAGGTGCAAGGGAGTGCAGGAGGGAGGACTCACGTTCGAGTCCTGTTGGAAGCGTAATGATGTTTTATTTTTGCCTTTGGCATTAAGGCAAGAGGGAGTTAAGGAAGGAGCGTTTAAAAGGGATTGTAAGGGGTTTATGTCACGAAAGGAGTTAGTAGCAAAGTGGCTTTCATGCGCCACTTAAGGGCTTGGAGGTGACAATTGGCGTAGGTCTTGGGTTCAAGCTGCTGGAGTGGCGCTTGGGAGTTTTATTTTTCTTTTGCGTTATGCATAGGGTGATAGGCTAGGAAGGCCTTAAAAATAAATGGTGAGGATTATGGACATGAAAGTCGATGTGGAAAAGTGGCATGGAACGTTGTAAGGGGCTGCGGGAGTGAGGTCTTATGTTCGAGTAGCATGGGCAGCAATGGTGTTTTT
The DNA here is from genome assembly GCA_025506655.1 of Gossypium rotundifolium. NCBI lineage: Eukaryota > Viridiplantae > Streptophyta > Magnoliopsida > Malvales > Malvaceae > Gossypium > Gossypium rotundifolium. The sequence goes on from CP106726.1 coordinate 84,474,146, forward strand.
TTTTATGCATGCTGGCGTTAGGGGGGAGTGAGCTAATGGCCTGATTTTGGACTCTTAATTTGCTAAGGATAAGCTTAATTTTTTTGCACTTAATTTCGGCTGGAAGAGTAGTGTTATTAGTTTTGTTTTTCTTTTATTTTGAAGAGGTGGATAGGAGATAAATCTTGCTTTATTTCAATGGGTGATATTTGGAAAATGGAAGATTATCACAAAGGAGGAGATGGCCGAATGTAGGACTCCTTAGGGCCATCCACAATCGGTTTTATCACATTAGGGAGGTGCCGAAATTCATCAAAATTTCTCTTCTTTTTCTCCCAAATTGTTGCTGGCCGAATTCTCTCTAGCCACATTGCCCAAAAATCTTCAAAAATTCCTTTCTTCTTTTCTTCTACTTGGCCGAACCTACCTCCCTCTTTTACTCAAAATTTCACCTTCCATTTGTTGCTAGCCGAATATCCCTTACCATAAAGGGCATAAGCCGAATCCCCCTAAGTAAGGTGCTGTCGATTTCAAAGGGTGGTAAGTGTGTCACTCTAACATTCCGTTTCTTTTCTTTTCCTCTTAGTGTGCCGAAAGTAAGAATAGGCCTTGGTAAGGTTGGCCGAATGTGTTCTTAAGATGATGGTGATGTGTTCTCTTGTGTGTAGGTAACATTAAGGGGCTTTGACGAAGTCTTCCGGGATTTCAATCTGTTTTGGTAAGTAATAGATAGTTTCAGCCAAGAGCTATTTGTTAAGAATTAATGCCTAATGCCGAAACTAACATGTGCCATATAAGGATTCAATGATTTCAGGAATAAGTGCAGTTTCGGGATTTGGTAGGAGACCAAATCAGCAACCAAGGTGAGTGTTATTTCGAGTATGACATATCCTTCGGGATTATTAGTATAGCCGAATGGCTATTAGATCTAAAGGTTTAGGTGTTTGCCGATTGTAGGAGCAATACGGGATTACTTTCGAGATTTTGTGATATCGTATAGACTCGGGATTTCGCTAGTATATTCGGGATTTGTTAGTCTCACGAGTAAACAGGTGTGTAAACTCTTACACACTTTTTTTTAGCATAGATGTTGCTGTATAACCTCTCGTGTTGTAACTTTGCCTTGTGGGCTTAAGCATGGATTCCGGGTAAGTCCCCTATTACGTTATCTATGATATATGTTTGTGTATGCCATCATATGCTGTTGAATGCTATGCTATCCATAAATGCATGATATATGGGAATATGATATTTGTTATGCAAGCATGATGATGGTGGGATTGATGAGAGGAGGGGGATGATCTCTATGGACTGTCACCAGTGGTTTTGACCACAAGATGGGTTGGCCCCATCAGTTTAATTATGACTTCGGTCACCAGTGGTTTTGACCACACCATTGATAAATTGTGACTAAGTCCCAGTGGTTTGGTACCACTAGTGGTTTTGACCACATATTGATAAATTGTGACCTATGGTCATCAGTGGTTTTGACCACACGATGGGTTGGCCCCATCACTTGATTTGTGACTTCGACCACCAGTGGTTTTGACCATACGGGGTAGAAAAAGGAGTATGGATGGTTAGTTTGGGTTGCATGTTTGCATGTTTACTAATAATCTGTGTATGAGTTGCATTTCCGGGTAGGGGATTTATACACTGAGTCTTGGTGACTCACCCCTTTCCATATTATTTTGCGGATGAGTAGATCACGGAGATGGAGCCGGAGAGGACTCGAGGCGGCCATGCTTGTTCCTTGGATATGGAATTTATTTAATACAGTTTAAGTTTGATTATTTACTAAATTTTTATTTTGGGTTGTAATAAGGCTGCTAATTATTATTTGGATGTTTACATAGTTGTTTTTACTTTATTTATACTATATTACAAATGAAATTTTAAATGTTAAGTGAATCGGTTAAAAGTAACATTTTCAAAATTAAGTAACTTTTACGAGTTTTCAGAGATGTTACCATCGGGTAGCAAAATTCACCAAGTTAACAATAACATCTGATGACTTTAAAATTTTAAATGATCAAATGATTTCAAAGGATTTTCAACACAACCATGTTCATAAAAATCAATCATTTTTTCCTGAGTTTTATCAAACACTGTTTTATAACCTTAGCAGAATTTTCAAATTTTTCATCAGAAAATCAGAATCTTTCAAACATTTTTACTCCGTGACATACCCGATCCGGTCAGGGCTCATGGGCCGGGTTTGGGGTGTTACACACGATATACAAGAAAATAGATTCGGGAGTCGATTACGTACAAGGAAGGGTTAACACCCTCGTAACACCCAAAATTTGGTACCTAATTGATAATCTCATGTCCTAATGTCGAAATTTTGGAAAATTTAAAGAGATCCTTTTATTTGAAAGAAAACCAAGACTTACCTATCTCGAAGAAAAATGCTATACCCAATAAGTTAGGATGTAACATCTCATGACTCCGAAACTAAGCTTGCTTTTATTTTGTAGAAAATCCTTACCTCGAGATACAAAATGTCATATCCAATAAGTTAGGACACAACATCTCAATTTTCTGAGAATAAGTTTTTATTTGAAACTTATAAGTTTTGATTTCAAAAGGGTACTCGATTGTTTAAATTCGATGAGAAAGATCGAAACCAGTAAGTTAGGGCACAATTCTTACAAAGCTCCTAAATATCGAGTCTTGCTTCATTTTAAGAACTTTTTTTTGAATAAAATGGAGTAAGATTTTTAGTAAAACATGAAATGAATTATAAGTCTAATGTGCATAATTGGGTAATAATTGCTATAATACGATAGTAATAATGAGAGCAAAAAGAATCAACAATATGAATAAAATAACAAGCTAATAATAAATAAAAATAATGTATAAGTGAAAATTGATAAAAGTTTAAACAATAATTGAAAAGAATAAAAATATTAAAAAACAAAATGAAAATAATAATAATAATAATAATGATGCTAATAACAACAATTATAAAAATAATAATTAAAATGATGTAAATGAATGAAAAATATATATAGTATAATAAAGATAATATAAAATTATAGAGTTAAATAATACTAAAACAACAACAACAAACAACAACAACAACAACAACAATAATAATAATGGTGGTAATAAAAGTAATAATAATAATAATATTAATAATAATAATAATAATTTAAACTAATTAATTTTAATAATAAAATAACAATAATGACAGAAAGGATTAAATTGTAAACAAAAAATAAAGTTTTTAGGATAAAAATAGAAATAAGACAAGGTATATGGACCTAATTGTAACGCGCCCCAAAAGGATAGGGACTGATTAGGAAATTATTCCCCTGTCCAAAATGCGTCGCATCGATGAGGACCAAAATGAGTTAGCAAAGGAAATTGAGGCAAGTTTAAAAAAACGGAATTGAAACAAACCAAAAATGCGGAAGGACCACGGGCATAAATAACCCCTTTTATAAAAACACGCGGATCCTCCCCAGGTCGGGTCAACGAGGGGATCCTGGCCTCGAAACGACGTTGTTTTGGCATGTTTGGCCATGGCCTAAAATGGTGTCATTTTATCACCCTATTTAAGTCAAATTTTTGCCAAAAAAATCATTAGTCTGCTATTCCAAAAAAAAAAAAAAACTGAGAGCTTAAAAAATGCTATCCCCTCCAAGAAATTTTCGACGATGCTCCGGTGTAGCTCCGGCGCGACCCGTCGCCGGCCACTACACACGGTGCCCGGAACTCCCAAAACAGGTAAATTTTTTCCTTTGTTTATATTTTAATATATATTATATAGTTGAAAAAAATAGAATATGATAGAGGAAAAAAAAAAAACAACAATATTCGAAAAGAAATAAGAAAAAAAATAAAACCTTTACTGATTTGGGTATTTTGACTTTGTATTGATTTTTTGTGTATATTTTTCGTGAATATGTCACCCTCTTTACATATTGCTTTAGGGGTTATTTATAACCCAAAAAAATAATATCGAAAATAAATATAAAATCACAATCTGCTGCTACTGTCTGTTTTGTTTCCTTTTTTTGCAGGTCAACGGTGAAAAGCACGACGATGGAGCGCGACTCGCACTAACTGCGGCGCGATTAGTGGCTTGGGCGTGAGGAAGGGGCCTACGGCACCTAGGGTTTCAAAAACCCTAGGTCTTCTGAAACTTGCTTGTGTTTTGGGACCCTTTGGGCCGTCTCTGTTTTAGGTGTAATTGGGTCTGGGTAGACTGTGTTTGTAACACCCCTAACCCGTATCCGACGCCGGACTAGGGTTAAAGGCATTACCGGACAGATCGAAAACATTTACAGAATTAATCATACAACTATTCAACAATATGAATCATAATGTCCCTTAAGTAGGTCATCGAGACCTTAAACACGCTTATAAACTGAGTCGGGACTAAATCAAAACACATACAAAATTCCATGGAAAATTAAGAACTTTTCTAAATACAGGGGATACACGCCCGTGGGGGTAAGCCGTGCCTCACCCATGGCTACTTGACACACTCGTGTGTCCTCTCCATGGTCATATATTGCCAGAACCAACACGGCTTCCAAGAACGCCCATGTGCTAAGGCCGTGTCCTACAAAGTCATATACTGCCATTTTTCACACGACCTATAGGCACGCCTGTGCCACGACCGTGTACTCTTAATGCTAGCTACTGACCTTTTCCCCACGGTTACTAGGCCTGCCCGTGTGCCATAGCCGTGTGACATTATAGGTCACTTGCAAGACCAAAATGCCACCCACATGGGCCTCACCTACAAGTAACCGTTCTCATCATATGTCATGCATATATAGCAACCAAATACATACCAAAATAACCATTCAATTTATACATCTAATACCAATATCATTCATGCCAAATTACAAGTCAACATCCATATCATCACATGCATAATTCACTCATTTGTTTACTCAAAACTTACCCATTCTTTGTACTCCAAACCAAACCAAAAATATGCATCAAATAACTTATTCATTCAAGCATTTTATCAACTCAAACTAGCCAAAACATATGGCTAAAATCACCTTATAATCATATTCACATATCTAGCCTATACATGCCATATTTAGCTATATACATTTTCAAAAGGGTACCAAAATGAGTTTCATAGTGTGATGACGATCCTTAACGATTTTGAGCCTTCAGTAGCTTTGACAACCTATAAAACAGAGAAAACACACACATAGAGTAAGCTTTACAAAAGCTTAGTAAGTCAATATACAAACAAACTTGGCATAGAAAGCATATAAGCAATTAGATACATTTGCACATCTCATTCACTTAACAATTTATCATGTATACACTTGATTCATACTTATGACCACATTTACCACTTTCATCAATTCAAAACTCATTTTAACACATAGCTCCTTCATAATCATTTTTGCATCTCATACATATTAACATATTCAAATCTAAGTCATATAGGTACTTACCTTGTTATGCATACTTGATGCACATTTGACGTACCTGAAACGGATATTCGTTCACTTATCTGATCATATCTCAGATATACCATTCGTATCAAAGACTTTCCGTTGAACCAATAGGAATCTAGTAGGATGCTCAGAAACCTTGGATTAGTCGTACAATGCCAACGTCTCAGACGAGGTCTTACATGAACTCAGATATCGATGCCACTGTCCCAGACAGGGTCTTATACGAATCGATACGATACCGATGTCCCAGACGTGGTCTTACACGTAAAACTCATATTGATGTCAACGTCCCAGACGTGGTCTTACTCGTAAAGCACATATCAATGCCGACGTTCCAGACATGGTCTTACACAAAATCACAAATCAATTCCAACGTCCCAGACGTGGTCTTACATGATAAAACAGAACAGATTCCTATGTCATGACATCGCTAATCCTATCTATTCCTAGGTTCAAATGGGACTTCTCGGACTCAGTTTGCCTTTACGTTTGAATCGAAGCACTTTCTTCCACGGAGACACTTTTTGAAATACTTTGTCACCGATCTCAAATTCTATATCCTTTCATTTCAAATCTGCATAAGACTTCTGACGATCAGATACTGCTTTCAAACAATATCGGATCAATTTCACTTTCTATTTTGAATCTTTTATCAAGTCAACCCCGTGTAGCTTATTCTCACTAACCTCAGTCCAATACAGAGGTGTTCGACATTTACGTCCGTACAGAGCTTCATAAGGTGCCATTTTGATGCTCGTCTGAAAACTATTGTTATACGCAAATTCGATCAACGGTAGATATTGTTCCCACGAACCAATATACTCAAGAACGCAACATCTTAACATATCTTCTAGAATCTGAATGATCCACTCAGGCTGACCATCTGTTTGTGGATGAAAAGTTGTACTGAAATGCAATTTCATGCCTAAAGCTTCTTACAACTTCTTCCAGAATCGCGATGTAAATCTCGGATCTCTGTGTGACACAATGGACAGTGGCACCCCGTGCAATTTCACAATCTTAGAAATATAAAGTTCAGCTAATCTTTCAAGTGAGTAATCTGATCTTACCAGAATAAAATGAGTAGATTTCGTCAATCGGTCAACTACGACCCAAATCGCATCTTTCTTTCTCGGAGTTAGAGGCAATCCAGAAACAAAGTCCATCGTTACTCTATTCCATTTCCACTCAGGAATCAGAATCGGTTGCAGCAAATCAGACGGAACTTGATGTTTGGCTTTTACCTGCTGACAGACTAAACATTTCAAAACAAAGTTACAAATGTCTAGTTCCATACCAGACCACCAGTAGTGTTACTTCAAATTATGGTACATTTTAGTACTCCCTGGATGAACAGATAGACGACTGTCATGTGCTTCGCTCAAAATTAGTTGAATTAACTCTTGATTTCTCGGTACACAGATACGACCTCGGAATTTCAAGCAATCATCAACAATTTGAAATTCAGATTCAGAATTTTATTCACACTGAGCACGTTTCAATAACAATTCATTATAAACCTTCTGAGCATCACATATCTGCTGTAGGAACAATGGTTTCGCTTTCAATTCAACCATCACAAAACTATCATCAGACAAATCTAACTGAGCATTTAAGGCACGAAACACAATTGATGATTTTTGACTCAAAGCATCAGCAACCACGTTTGCTTTACCCGGATGATAATCTATCACAAGCTCATAATCTTTTAATAGTTCTAACCATCTTCTTTGACGCAAGTTCAAATCTTTCTGGGTCATCAAATATTTCAGAATTTTATGATTCGAAAATACATGACATTTCTCACCATACAGATAATGGCGCCAAATCTTGAGTGCAAATACAATCGCGACTAATTCAAGGTCATGTGCCGGATAGTTCTTTTCATGAGGCTTCAACTGTCTCGAGGCATAAGCTACAACTTTGCCTTCCTGCATCAAAACACATCCTAGACCATTTACCAAAGCATCACTGTATACAACAAATTCTTTGTCCGATTCTGGTTGTACTAACACTGGAGCTTCTGTTAGCAGAGCTTTCAACTGATCGAAACTTTTCTGACATTTCTCTGACCATTCAAATCTAACATCTTTTTGAAGTAATTTGGTCAACGGAGTAGCTATCACTGAAAATCCTTTTACAAAACGACGATAATAACCAGCAAGACCCAGAAAACTACGGACTCCAGACATATTCTTAGGAGGTTTCCAATTCAGAATAGCAGAGATCTTTCTCGGATCAACACGAATCTCAGAAGCTGACACAATATGTCCCAAAAAACTAACCTCGTGCAACCAAAATTCACATTTTCTTAATTTTTCATACAATTGCTTTTCTCGTAGAGTTTGTAACACAATCCTCAAGTGTTCAACATGCTCGTTTTCACTTCGTGAATAAATCAATATGTCATCTATGAAAACTACAACGAATTGATCTAGGTACGGTCTAAAACTCTGTTCATCAAATCCATAAAAACAGCAAGAGCATTGGTTAGTCCAAATGGCATAACTAAAAACTCATAATGCCTGTACCTCGTTCTGAAAGTGGTTTTAGGTATATCGAAATCTTTCACTCTCAACTGATAGTATCCCGATCTCATATCTAACTTAGAGAATACAGTAGCTCCTTTTAACTGATCAAATAGGTCATCAATTCTGGGCAATGGATATTTATTCTTTATGGTCACCTTATTCAACTGACGTAATCAATACACATTCTCATCGTACCATCTTTTTTTTTCACAAACAAAATAGGAGCACCTCAAGGTGAAAAACTCGGTCTAGCGAACCCTCTATCAGTCAACTCCTACAACTACGACTTTAACTCTTTCAATTATGCTGGTGCCATTCTATACAGAGCTATCAAAATAGGTATAGTACCAGGCATCAATTCAATACCAAACTCAACTTCACGAATCAGAGGTAAACCTGGTAACTCTTCAGGGAACACATCAGAGAACTCACAAGCAATAGGTACTGATTCAACTTTTTTCTCAGACACTTTCGAATCAATCACATAAGCGAAATATGACTCATACCCTTTTTTCACATAACTTTGAGCTTTTAAAACCGATATCACAGCAGGCAATCCATTCAAATCATTAGACTCAACCCGTACAATTTCATTATTCGGACATCTCAAATCCATAGTCTTTCTTTTGCAGTTCACAACAGCATCATGCAAAGACAACCAGTCCATACCCAAAATAATATCGAACTCATCAAATGGCAGAAGCATCAGATCAGCAGGGAAACAATTATCTCGAAACATTAATGGATAGTTCTTGCATACTTTGTCAACAAGGACACTTTTACCTAAGGGGTTCGATACTTTTATAGCAAACTCAGTAGACTCTACATGCAAAGTCTTACTGTAACTAAATTCATGCATATATACGAATACGTAGAACCAGGGTCTATCAATGCAATCACATAAGTATCATGTAGCGTAAAAGTACCCGTTATGACATCAGGTGATAAAGCTTCCACACGAGCTCGGATAGCATACGCTCTGGCAGGCGCTCTAGCTTCAAATCTTACAACAGTATCTCTCATGCACCTCTGACTACCACTAACATTTCTTACATTCCTAAAAGGCCTACCTCTTACAGGTGCATTATCAGGTCTCAGATTCTGAACAGTCTCTGGCTCGACAGACTCAGGACAATCACGGATAAAATGTAGTGATAAACATCAAAAATAAGCTCTGTCATTTAATCTACAGCTTCCCGAATGTCTTTTTCCATAATGTTTACATTCAGGTCTCTCGAATCGAACATTACCAATGCTGGCCACTGAAGTTGCTGGAGTTTTGGAACTCATTTACGATCTAGCTCGATTTCTATTTGGATGTCCCATATTATCTCTGGAACGACCTTGATCATCTCTGGATCTCTTTGAAGTAGACTGAAATGACTTTTTCTGAAATCTTTTTCTTGTATCTTGGGCTTCAGACTCAGCTTTTCTTTTACCTTTCCCAAGTGCCTCAGCTTTGCAAGCTCTATCAACGAGTACAACAAACTCTTTTATTTCTAAAATCTCGGCTAGCAGACGAATGTCTTCATTAAGGCCATCTTCGAATCTTTTGCACATTATAGCTTGGAAGATACACATTCTCGGGCATATTGACTTAATCTCACGAACTCTCGTTCATATTCGGTAACAGTCATTCGACCCTGTTTAAGCTCCAACAATTCCTTTTATTTCTGATCAACAAATCTCTCACTGATATATTTCTTCCGGAACTCAGTCTGAAAGAAATCTCACGTAACTTGTTCTTTCAGAACAACAAAAATTAAGGTTTTCCACCATTGATAAGCTGCATCTCGAAGCAATGATACCACACACTTAATGCATTCTTTCGGAGTTAGAGACATTTCATCGAATACCCGGATAGTATTTTCAATCCAGTCCTTGGCCTTTTCAGCATCATCATCATTAGTAGCCCAGAATTCTTTGGCCCCGTACTTACGAATCTTGTCAACTGGAGGCTTATTCAGCAGATTTAGATACATAACTGGTGGCACAAATGTAGTCTGAGGGGGATTAACCGGTGGTGAGGGTTGCAAAGTAGTCGAGTTATTTCTCATAAATTGAGTGAACCACTCACTCATCATCTGGAAGAAAGCTTGCTTAGCTTCTCCCACCTGACCGCTCGTAGCTGGTCTCGGATCAGAAGGCTCTATCCCTTGCTCGGGAGCAGGCGCATTACTTTCTACGTCATCAGCTATGGCTCTTTCGGGATCCATTACTATAAGAAAATCACATTTATATGTCAGGATTCATCACACTATCACATTTCAGATATATGGCATGTATAGCTAGGGCACGTATAGCTAGACTCTGACACGCTACGTTAGTCTGAGAATTGACTAAACCGTAGCTCTAATACCAACCAAATGTAACACCCCTAATCGGTATCTGACATCGGACTAGGGTTAAAGGCACTACTGGATAGATCAGAAACATTTACAAAATTAATCATACAACTTTTCAACATTATCAATCATAATGTCCCTTAAGTAGGTCATCGAGACCTTAAACATGCTTATAAATCGATTCGAGACTAAATCGAAACACATACAAAATTCTATGGAAAATTAAAAACATTTCTAGATATAGGGAATACACGCCCGTGGGGGTAGGCCGTGCCTTACTCACGGCTACTTGACACACTCGTGTGTCCACCCTGTGGTCATATACTACTAAAAGCAAGCACGCCCGTGTGCTAAGGCTGTGTCCTACTAAGTTATATACTACCATTTCTCACACGACCTGTAAGCATGCCCGTGCCACGACCATGTACTCTTAAAGCTAGCTACTGACTTTTTCCCCACAGTTCCTAGGCACGCCCGTGTGCCATAGCTATGTGACATTATAGGTCACTTGCAAGACCAAAATGCCACCCACATGGGTCTCACCTACAAGTAACCATTCTCATCACATGTCATGCATATATAGCAACTAAAATACATACCAAAATGACCATTCAATTTATACATCCAATACCAATATCATTCATGCCAAATTACAAGTCAACATTCATATCATCACAAGCATAATTCACTCATTTGTTTACTCAAAACTTACCCATTATTTGTACTCCAAACCAAACCAAAAATATGCATCAAATAACTTATTCATTCAAGCATTTTATCAACTTAAACTAGCCAAAACATATGGGTAAAATCACCTTACAATCATATTCACATATCTAGCCTATACATGCCATATTTAGCTATATACATTTTCAAAAGGGTACCAAAATGAGTTCCATAGTGTGATGACGATCCTTGACGGTCCCGAGCCTTCAGTAGCTTTGACGACCTATAAAATAGAAAAAACACACACAGAGTAAGATTTACAAAAGCTTAGTAAGTCAATATACAAACAAACTTGGCATAGAAAGCATATAAGCAATTAGATACATTTGCACATCTCATTCACTTAACAATTTATCATGTATATACTTGATTCATACTTATGACCACATTTACCACTTTCATCAATTCAAAACTCATTTGAAAACATAGCTCCTTCATAATCATTTTTGCATCTCATACACATTATCATATTCAAATCTAAGTCATATAGGTACTTACCTTGTTATGCATACTTGATGCACATTCGGCGTACCTAAAACGGATATTAGTTCACTTATCTGATCATATCTCGGATATACCATTCGTATCACAGACTTACCTGTTGAACTAATAGGAATCTAGTAGGATGCTTAGAAAGCTCGAATTAGTTGTACAATGCCAACGTCCCAGATGAGGTCTTACATGCACTCAGATATCGATGCCACTGTCCTAGAAAGGGCCTTATATAAATCGATACGATGCCGTTGTCCCAGACATGGTCTTACACGTAAAACTCATATCGATGCCAACGTCTCAGATGTGGTCTTACTCATGAAGCACATATCGATGCTGACGTCTCAAACGTGGTCTTACACAAAATCACAAATCAATGCCAACGTCCCGGATGTGGTCTTACATGATAAAACAAAACAGATTCCTCTGTTATGACATAACTAATCCTATCTATTCTTAGGTTCAAACAGGACTTCTCAGACTTTATCACTATATCAAACTTACCTTGGATTTCATGCACGTAACATCTCATACACATTCATTATCATTAGTAGTCATACGCATATATCCAATTCAATACAAATACGTTTATTTGCATAGCGACTTACCACGGATTCGATTTATCGGAATAAAAATGGCTACTCTGTCACTTTCGCTTTCCCGCGATCTAAGTTCGTTTTCCTCGGTTCTTGATCTATACGTATTCAAAATTAACCCTTTTATTTACTAATTCATTCAATTCAATCCAAGGACACATATTTAGGGTAATTTACAAATTAGCCCTCATACTTACGCAATATATCAATTTAGTCTATTTTTCTCAAAACATCAAATTCACAAAATCAATACACAACCAAGCTTAGCCGAATGTATATAAACATAATACAAGCCCATAATTTCATCAAATTCATAATTTAGTCCCCCAAAATAACATTTTCTCAATTTAGCCCTATTTAGCTAAATTCATCAAAACTTCAAGAACAAAATATATTCATCTAGCTCCAAACTTTCATTTATCACTAAACTCATTTAAAAACTCAACATATCAACAATGGAATCTCACATAAACATCATCAATACACAAAATCAAGGCATGGGTTTTGTAGCTCTCAAAGCAACAATTGCAGAAATGTAGAATTTATCAAAAACTAAAATAAAAACTTACCTTAATTTAGCTCAAACTTAGCCGAAACCTTGTTTAGGTTTTCTTCCTTTTTCTTTTCTCCAAATTCGGCACTAAGAAGATGATAACCATCATGTTTTCATTTGTTTTCTTTTACTAACATAATATTAATCTATTTACCAAATTAGCCTTATTACTAAATATATAACTATCATATAATGTAAGGTTATTCTTGACCATAGCCATCCACTATCTCATTAATGGCTCAATTTCAATACAAGTCATCCATCTTTTCAAAGTCACAACACATTGATACTTTAACAAATAGCATACAACTTTCACATTTAATGCAAATCAATCCTTTTGTCAAATTAAACACACAAACGGACAAATTAGCTTACGCAAATTTAGCACATGCTAAGTCACCTATCAATGGCACAGAAAATAAAATTAAAAATATTATATAGACTCGGATTTGTGGTCCTGAAACCACTGTTCTGAGTAGGGTATAAACCAGACTGTTATAGTTTTAGACCCATTAGGCCTGGGTGTAATGGGTTTTGGTATTTGGGCTTGGGTGTAACAGGTTGTAAATGGACTGTTAAAAACTAGACTTTGGTTTATTATTTTTTATTTTTTGGTTTTTTTTAATGGTATGGGCCCAGGCTAAATTGACATATTACAGGAACATTATGAAACTCTAACTTCATACAAACTTACCTCAAATCTCAAAATGTGTTTCGATGCTCGATTTAGTCCTCAGTTTTGTTCTTGCCTCAGTTTCGATCCGGGCTTCGTGTTTTTTGATCTATAAAAGCAATTTCATTTGTTTAATACACACATTGACTAAATCGACTCATAATTCATATTTTGAAAAAATTACAATTTTGCCCCTAAACTTTTACATAATTACACTTTTACTCTAGGCTCGTAAAATGATTTTCATTCAACTTTCTTGTATTTCAAGCCTAGCCGAATCATATTTTCAACTATAGCAACCTTTAGTTTCTACTATTCCACTCATGTATGACCATTTTCATAACTTTTACAATTTGGTCCTTACATGCATTTTTCATGAAAATCTCTTAGAAAAAGATGTTTATCATACATAAAACTTTCATATTCCTCCATAAAACCTCAAAATACATGCATGTCACACATGGGTAAATTTTTGAATATGAACCCTAGCTCAAAATATAGCTAAAAATAACTAAACTGAGCTACGAATGGTCTAAAAAATACGAAGAACATGAAAACCGGGGCTAGGATGCACTTACTATCAAGCTTGGAAGTTGAAGAAACCCTAGCTATGGAGAGATTGATAATTTTGGGTATGGTGAAGAAGATGGACATCAATTTTGGCTTTATTTTCCCTTTTAATTCTTTTATTAACTAAATGACCAAAATGCCCTTAATGGTCCTTTCTTGAGATTTTTCAAATATAATGGTCTAATTGCTAAATAAGGACCTCTAGAAATTTTCATAATTCTATTTCATACTTAAATCTTCTAGAATCTTATATTTTCTATTCTTTACAATTTAGTCCTAATGGACAATTTAATAACTAATTAATAGAATTCCTTCATGAGATTTTCACACAATCATGAAATCATCTCATATACTTTATAGAAATCATAAAACACATATTTCTACTTCGAATTTGTGGTCTCGCACCACTATTCCAACTAGGCCCTAAGTCAAGCTGTTACAATTCTTCCCCCCTTAGGGATTTTCATCCCCGAAAATCTTACCAGTGAAAAGGTTTGGGTACTAGTTCCTCATAGCCTCCTCGGGCTCCCATGTAGCCTCTTCTACCCCATGTCTTTTCCACAATACTTTCACGAGAGCTATACTCTTATTTCTTGACTTTTTGACTTCCTGTGCTAGGATCTTGACTGGTTCTTCACCATATGTTGAATCTCAACCTCTGTCGGTGTGATCACATGCGTAGGGCCTGATCGGTAGTGTCACAACATAGACACATGCAATACATCGTGAATCTTTTCTAACTCAGGTGGCAAAGCCAATCAATACGCTACCAGCCCTATCCTCGCGGTGATATCATATGGTTTGATAAAACGCAGACTCAACTTGTCTTTCCGGCCAAATCTAAGAACTTTTCTCCATGGTGATACTTTCAAGAATACTCTATCACCGACTTGATACTCAATTTCTTTCCTTTTCAAATTCGAATAGGATTTTTGTCGATCAGAAGCAGCTTTTAAGCAATCTCAAATCACCTTTACTTTTTCTTCAGTTTCTCTAACCAAATCAACCCCGTGAATTTGGTTTTCCTTAAGTTCAATCCAATATAAAGGCGGTCGGCACTTATGCCCATATAAAGCCTCATAAGGCGCCATTTTCAAGCTTAACTGAAAACTATTATTGTAGGCAAGTTCAACCAATGGTAGATATCTTTCCCATCTGCCTTGAAATTCAAGAACACAACATCGGAGCATATCTTCAAGTACTTGTATCAACCTCTTCGACTGATCGTCGGTTTGGGGGTGGAAAGCCGTACTAAAATTCAACTTTGTGCCCAAGGCCTCTTGCAATTTTTTCCAAAATCTGGACATGAATCTCTAATCTCTATCTGATATAATCGATAATGGTACTCCATGAAGCCTTACTATCTCTGAAACATACAAGTTTGCTAGCTTGTCAAGTGAGTAATCAACTCGTACAGGTATAAAATGGTCTGACTTAGTAAATCTATCGACTACAACCCATACTCGGTGTCAACGGCAAACCCGTTACAAAATCCACGGTAACTTGGTCCCATTTCCACTCAGGTACCATTATAGGTTGAAGCAAACCCGAGGGTACCTGGTGTTCGGTCTTTACTTGTTAACAAATCAAGCATCTTGAAACAAACTTAGAAATGTCTTTCTTCATACTCGGCCACCAATACCATTTCTTCAAATCATTAAACATCTTGGTGCTACCTAGATGTATAGATAGACATCCATTATATGCCTCGTATAAAATCTTCCAAACAAGTTCATCATTCCTCGGCACACAGACTCTATCTCTAAACATCAAACACTTGTCTGAACCGATCTGAAATTTAGACTTAACACCCGACTTGCATTGAACTCTTTTGCCTTGTAAATCACTGTCATCTTTCTGTGCCTCATAAATCTCTTGGAGGAACATCGGTCTAGCTCTCAACTCAGCTAGAATTGAACCATCATCGGATAACCACACCCGTATATTCATAGCCCTCAAAGCAAATAGGGATTTCCTACTCAAAGCATCGGTAACTACATTCGCCTTTCCCGGATGGTAGTCAATGACTAACTCATAATCTTTTATCAACTCTAACCATCTTCGTTGCCTTAAATTCAATTCCTTTTGAGTCATCAAATACTTTAAACTTTTATGATCGGTGAAAATCTGGCATCTTTCACCATATAAATGGTGTCTCCAAATCTTCAATGCAAAAATAATAGCAGCCAACTCTAAATCATGCGTCGAGTAAATCTTCTCATGCGGCTTTAACTGTTTGGAGGCATATGCTATCGCCTTACCTTCTTGCATAAGTATGCAGCCCAATCAACTTAAGGATGCATCGCTGTAGATTACAAATTCCTTTCCTGACTTAGGATGTACTAGAACTGGAGCCTCTGTCAACATTGCCTTTAATTTCTCAAAACTTTATTGGAACTTTTTCGTCCATTCAAACTTTACATTTTTCTGTAACAATTTCTTCATTGGAGTCACTATCATGGAAAACCCCTTGAGGAACAACCTATAGTAACCAGCTAAGCCCAAAAAAATTCTAACCTCCAATACATTTTTCAGCAGTTTCCAATCAATAATAGCTGAAATCTTTCTTGGGTCAACTCAAACCCCGTCTCCCGAGACAATGTGTCCCAAAAAAGCAACTTCCTTGGGCCATAATTCACTTTTACTAAACTTGGTGTACAACTGATTATCTCGTAGAATTTGCAAAACTGTCCTCAAATGCTCAGCGTGCTCATGATCATCCTGATAATATATTAGTATATCATCAATAAAAACCGCAACAAACTTGTCTAGAAATGGCTAAAAGATGCAGTTCATTAAATCCATAAACACTGTAGGGGAATTGGTTAAACCAAAAGGCATGACTAAAAATTCATAATGCCTATACTTCATCCGAAATGCTATTTTCGGCACATCTGAATCTTTTACTCTCAACTAATAATAGCTGGACCTCAAATCTATCTTGGAGAACACCGTGGCTCCCTTCAATTGATCAAACAAATCGTCGATCCTTGGCAACAAGTACTTATTCTTCATTGTTACCTTATTAAGCTGTCTGTAATCTATGCACAATCTCATGGAGCCATCTTTCTTTTTCACAAATAACACTGGAGCACCCCATGGAGAGTAACTCGGTCTAGCAAAACCTTTTTTCGTTAACTCTTGCAATTGTGCCTTCAATTCCTTTAACTCCGTTGGAGCCATTCTGTAAGGAGCAATCGATATTGGTACTAGACTAGGAGCTAACTCAATACCAAATTCAACCTCTCTAATCAGAGGTAGTCTTAGCAATTCCTCGGGAAAAACATCTGGGTACTCACATACTATCGGAACTGATTCAATTTTTAATTCGGTTTCCTTGGCATTCATTACAAAAGCAAGACATGCCTCAGACCCTTTTCTTATATACCTCTGAGCCAATATGTGGGAGATCACTACCAGCGATCTCTCTTGTTCATCTGATTCAACAAGAAGAGTGTCCCCATTTTAACATCTTAACTCAATATATTTCTTTCCACAATTTACTGTCATATCATGAGCAGTTAACCAGTCCATAACAAGAATAATATTGGATTCATCAAATGGAAATAACATGAGGTTTGCCTTAAAATAATGACCTCTAATCATCAATGGACATTCTTTGCATACTTTATCAACTAATACACTTTTGCCTAAAGGATTAGACACATTTATCACAAATTATATGGACTCTATGGGCATACTCAATCTAGATACTAATTTCAAGCAAATGTCTGAATGGGTAGATCCCGAATCTATTAAAGCAATAACTTTAGTATCGTGGAGAGAAAAGGTACCCGTAATCACATCAAGAGATGATGCCTCTTCGCAAGCACGAATGGCATAGGTCCTTGCAGGTGCTCTACCCTCAGATTTCGTAGCTTGCTCTTTGTGCGTATTCTTACTACTTGCCCTGCTTCCCGGGTTTCTTTGTGGTCTTCCTCTGGTAATGCCTTTTGGTCTTGCATCCTGAGGCTTCTCTTTCTCATCCCCATCTGGACAATCTCTAATAAAATGGTCTAGAGACCCACACCTAAAACAAGCCTTCTCATTTGCTTGACATCCACCGGAATGACGTCTGTTACATTGTGGGCACTCCGATCTACTCGGCCGAGCATTGCCAACACTAGTAATTGATGTAGTCTGAGATCTAGACCCTGAGTACGGCTTGCTCTTACTTTTGTTTGAGAACCCGACTGAAGTAGCTGATCGGGTAGGAAAACCCTTCGACTTCTTGGACGAGGACTGAAATGACTCACTCAATTGTCTCTTTATTGAGTCACAGGACTCTATCTCAACTTTTCTTTTCTCTTTCACTAATTCCTCGGCCTTACAAGCCCGATCCACTAACACAACAAATTCCTTTAACTTGAAGACACCAACAAATAATCTAATATCTTCATTTAGTCCATCCTCAAACCTCTTACACATGATTGCTTCAGAGGACACACATTCCCGAGCGTACTTGCTGAGTCTCATAAACTCGCGCTCATATTCAGTTATCGTCATCTTTCCTTGTTTCAATTCAAGGAATTCCTTTCTCTTCTAGTCAATGAACCTCTGACTGGTATACTTCTTTCAAAACTCTTCTTACAAAAACTCCCATGTGATCATTTCCCTTGGTACTACCAACACAAGGGTATTCCACCACTGATAAGCGAAATCTCTCAAAAGAGAAACCACGTACTTCATGCACACTTTAGGTGTGCAAGATAATTCATCAAATACACTGATGGTATTTTCAAGCCAAAATTTGGCTCTTTCCGAATCATCATCTTTACTAGCCCTGAATTCTTCGGCTCTTTATTTTCAGATTTTATCAACCGGAGGCTTTTCTCTTCTCACTACTTCTACCACTTGGAGAGATACATGGGTAGGTTGAGGAATAAGCGGGGGTGGAGGAGGTAGAGCATTACGATTGGCTGAATGTACTCGGTGTACCAGTTGCTTATCATACGGAGAAAGGCTTCTCGGGCCTCTTCTCCTTGACCTAAAATCTCGGTTCTACTCTCTACTGGCGCGGTCTCTTACGCGGGAGTCAACGCATTACTTGCAGCATCATCGGCTGCAGCTCGGTCAGGATCAGGATCTATTTACTATATAAAAACATAATTCAAATCGTCAAGAGTCGTCACACTATCATTACACAAATATTCTTACATATGCCATGTATAGCTAGACTCATGCTTACGCTACGTTAGTCCTAAAATCAAAATCGTAGCTCTGATACCACTAAATGTAACACCCTTTACCCGTGTCCAACGTCAGGACAGGTTACGAGGCATTACTTTACTTAACCTTACTTGAACATGCATTTTCGGGCTATAAAATTTCGTTCTAACTTAAAAATTTTCCTTCTTAATCATAACGTGTACATTATAGCCTCTGAGACCATAAACTTACTTCTAGAAAGTTTTGGAGTTCATCCGGAAACTTTGGTACTCTTTGAAAATTTTTACTCAAGCAGGGTCACTGCCTGTGTGGCTGCACTGTGATCACACGCCCATGTCCCTAGCCCATGTACAATTTATTTTCTTTTCGAACCTCAGGCATTTTCACACAGCCGGACGCACGCTCGTGTCAATAACTCGTGTCCCTCACACGGCCTAGACACGCTCGTGTCCTTCACCCATGGAGCTCTCTATTTATGACATCATCAAACCCATAATAGCACATGGCTAAGGCACACGCCCGTGTGGTGGCCCGTGTAACGAATCAAATTCACACAATTAAAATGCAGGGGACACACGGCCTATCAACACATCCATATGGGTTGATCAGGTGTCACACTGCAACTGAACACACGCCTGTGTGTCTACCTGTGGACACTTAGAGCTATTTACCAAGCCTCATTGCCACCCTGAAACATTGACTCATTCATTTCATCACAGGTAGCACATAACATGGCAATTATCAATCTATTAAGAATCCTTAATTTATCATTCATTCCACCCATACTTTACTCAATTACTTGCATGAACTTTCGATTCATCAAACTCATCAACTTTATAACATAAACTTGGCAATATTGGCCAATTCATCATGGCCATTAACAAAAGGAATGTGGAACATTAATAGCCAACCCTTTGGCCTTCAAATATGACATGACACAAAACGATCAAGTTCCTATACATGCCATACTCAAAAAGAATTAACTTTACTATACCAAAAGAATGGTTGATAGTGTGATTCGAGCTCCGACGTTCTATGATCCCCGAGCTAACTTGGCGAAACTACAAGAAAAAGGGAAAACAGAGGGGTAAGCATATAACTTAGTAAGTTTGCATGAAATTCTAAAGCAACATAAATGCCCAAACCAAATTCATCCTTTTCATGAAACAATAGCAACATATATCTCAAATGCTTAAACATACTTACTCACATTCATTCTTACCCATCTCATATCACATTAAGATTTAAAACTTGTACTTACTCATAGTACAGTATCACTTAATCACATGACTTAGCACATATGCTAACATAAACATAAACTCAAATCTTCATCATTCTTATTCGAATGAAACTTAAGGTCATCCATAAACGGATTTGGCTCTATACCATTTCACATACTTAACTCTTTTGCCTATGAACAAATCGATTATCGTAGGATTTTCGAACTCATCATACATAAATCTTGATGCCAACGCCATATCCGGATATGGTCTTACATGGATCACCCTTGATGCGAAGCTATATCCCAAATATGGTCTTATATGGGATCTTATAGCTCGATGTCGATGTCATATCCAGATATGGTCTTATACGAGATCGATGCGTGAATGTCGATGCCATGTCCCGCACATGGTCTTATCGAGATCTTCTTTTGGTGTCGAGGTCATACCTGGACATGGTCTTACACGGGACCTTAATTATTCAATGCTAATACATGGGTATTTTTATTATTCCGAATCTTTATTCGAAATTTCACATAGTTTAATTTCACTATTACCCCATCGAGGCGTCATCACTCGAATTTTTATAGCAAAAACATATATTATCATAATATTAAATATTTTCAAATATCGAAACATTATGAAACTCTAACTTCATACAAACTTACCTCAAATCTCAAAATGTGTTTCGATGCTCGATTTAGTCCTCGATTTTGTTCTTGCCTTGGTTTCGATCCGAGCTTCGCGTTTCTTGATCTATAATAGAAATTTCATTTATTAAATACACACATTGAATAAATCGACTCATAAATCATATTTTGGAAAAATTATAATTTTGCCCCCAAATTTTTACATAATTACACTTTTTCCCCTAGGCTCGTAAAATTATTTTCATTAAACTTTCTTGTATTTCAAGCATTTTCAACTATAGCAACCTTCAATTTCTACTATTTCACTCATGTATAGCCATTTTCATAACTTTTATAATTTGGTCCTTACATGCATTTTTCATGAAAATCTCTTAGAAAAAGATGTTTATCATACATTAAACTTTCATATTCCTCCATAAAACATCAAAATACATGCATGTCACACATGCGTAAATTTTTGAATATGAACCCAAGCTCAAAATATAGCTAGAAATAGCTAAACTGAGCTACGAGGGTCTCAAAAATAAGAAGAACATGAAAAACGGGGCTAGGATGCACTTACTATCAAGCTTGGAAGTTGAAGAAACCCTAGCTATGGAGAGCTTGAGAATTTCGAGTATGGTGAGGAAGATGGACATCAATTTTGGCTTTATTTTCCCTTTTCATTCTTTTATTAACCAAATGACAAAATGCCCTTAATGGTCCTTTCTTGAGAATTTTCCTTTCCATGTTCATTTTTGTCCATCATCAAACTTAATGGTCTAATTGCTAAATAAGGACCTCTAGCAATTTTCATCATTCTATTTCATACTTAAATCTTCTAGAATCTTATATTTTCCATTCTTTTGCAATTTAGTCACGATGGACAATTTAATCACTAATTAATAGAATTTCTTCATAAGATTTTCACACAATCATGAAATCATATCATATACTTTATAGAAATCATAAAACTCATATTTCTACTTGAATTTGTGGTCTCACACCACTATTACGACAAGGCCCTAAGTCGGTTCATTCTGAGATATACATTGATCGATACTCCTTCCCAACCTTTGGAAAACCAATCACTTCCAACGCTACAAATTGGTTAACACAATATTTCTTATTCATCTGAAAATACCCTTTATCCCATATTGTAATTAACCCTCCTGAACGACTTATTAACATCGTATACCTAAAATCAAAGTTGTCTCCCCAAATTCTTCTAATTAGATCCCCAGACTCTACCTATAATTTTGTTTCCTAAAAAAAACATAAATTTACCCTGTGCATTCTAACTAATCTACTCACCATTGTAATTTTGGCCTCTGATCCCAAACCTCTTATATTCCAGGTAACAATTATCATATCACCCAACTAATATTCCAAGATAAACCAAAACAAAAAATTCAAACTCGCACCTATTGTTGTACTGGGGCTTTATTTGTTCTCTTCGAGTTCTTTGCTAATGCTCTTCAAGTCTTATTATATCCTCACTGACATCCCTTTTATCTCCCCTCAGACTTAATCCCAATTTCTTCCCCACTTCCTAGGTTTGCTTTGCCTCTCTTAGAATTACCTTCCTCCTGTTGCTGATGTTCAAGTCTGGCAATGATAAATTCACAATTTTCCCTTCACCCCTTGACGCTGCCCTACCCTTTTCCTTTCTCCAAATTCTATCCCTCTTTTGTTTCTCCTTAGATGTCAGCACCTTATCATAAATGCCTCGCATGGAATTGATTTTTTTATTAAATTATTTCTTCTTCTTTCTACTTTGTATTGTATTTAAGTATACATCTTCAATCTCCTGGAAAATCCCTCGTCCCCCTAATTCCTTTTCTTCTTATTTATTTTTAGAATTTTTTTTGTGGTCAAACTATTTTCCTCTCCCAAAATCAGCCCTTCATTTCTAATTTAGCCCACACCCTGTAACAACCTGAATGTGACTCTCGTCGAAATGGTGGTTTCGAAACCACAATTTCGAAATAAAAATATCTTTAAATATTTTAATCGATATCTTTAAATATATTTTGGTGTTAATTTTAAGTTTGAGGGGATAATTTACTAAAAAGGATTAAAAAGGAGTAAATGAGAAAGTAGCTATTGTGGAAATTGGGGCTAAATTAATTTGGTTTTAATTCACAGGGGAGTTAAGTTGCAAATTTACCATATTGTCTCTCCTTGTGGACGGCATTAGCCATGAGTAGTGCTTATAGTATGTGTTATATTATTATTATTTTTAGTTAGTGGAATGATGATTAAAAAAAAAAAAGCACTATTAGTTAGTGTAATAATAATAAAACATTTTATTTCTTCTCCTCCCACTCACTTCATCTTCCCCACAAAATTAAAGAGAAAGAAGAAAACTTTAAACCCATAGTCGGTTCTTGCATGTCTCCTTAAGGTAAGTAATCAAGCTCTATTTTGAAATTTCTTGCATGGATGTGTTGGTTTTCATGGATACTTTAAAATAGATGTGGAAATTTGACTACTTGAAACTTATTTTGGATTCGGCCATGGGTGAGCACATCTGTTAGTTTTGGTTAATAGAAGAATTGTTTTAGTATGAGCTAGATATAGACGCATTGAAGTAGGAATGGGGATATGATGCATGAGTGAAAGCTTGAATCATAGAATTAAATCATTGAGGGTATAAATGAAAAATAAATGATTTATATAGACTTGTATGGGAATAAAGAAAATGCGGTTCTTAAAGAACCAGTCCACATTTCTTGTAATTCTTGTGTTTTATATTAGAGGACTAAAGTGTGAGAAAATTGAAACTAGAGGGGAAATTTGTAAATTGATGAAATTTCATGTAATGAGTTATTTTAGAGTGAAAAGAGAATTAATTAATTCTTGTGTAGTATTCGACATTACTTTAAAAAAAATGTATGAATCTTTATATATATATATTTGAATGAAAGGAAAGAATTGGTATAAAATTTTAAAGGTTTGAAACTATGAATGATTAAATCAGAGAATGGTAAGATGAGGTGTCTTGAATTGAGATGAATGAAATTGGTATTGAATAAGCTCTTTTCGAACTAGTTTAGATCAAGGGAAGAAAGAGTTGGAAAAAGATCGAGGGAAAGCTAAACTAGACGAGTAGCCGGGACTTCCTTACCTTTCAATTATCAAGTAAGTTTTAAGCAATGGGAGTAAATTTGAATTAGTACTTATTTACAAGTCAAATTAAATGTAATGCCGAATATGTGTTTATATATGTAATTGATGGAAGATAGTCGACGAGTATTGGTACTTGGTTGTCGAAATTAAATGCATGGTATTATAGTGAGAGTTTGGCATATCAAATGGAAAACAAGAATGGCTTGAGGTGGTATAGGCCGATTGAAATGTAGTACTTGGAATATTGAATACTCGATATATATTTATATATATAGAGAGATAAGTGTATGTGCTTGTGTGTGTTGTAAATAGTTGGGTGATCGAGGTAAGTTTATTAACATATTGTCGTGAGTATGAGAATGAATGTATTAGATTTGAATAAATATCATGGGTTGATTTGTGGATAATTAGAATATAGAAAATTTAAGGTAAAAGTGATCGAATATGCATTATTATATATGTTCAATTATATAATATGTAAATTCATATGTCATGATTAAGTGGGATTGTTAATTAGCACTGTGTGTGCAGAAATAAAAAGTAACGGCTCTATGTGAGCGATACGTTACGAAAAGTTGGAACTGTGTGTGCGGAATTATAAAGTAACGGCTCTATATGAGCGATACGTTACGGAAAGTTGGCACTGTGTGTGCGGAATTATAAAGTAACGGCTCTATGTGAGCGATATGTTACGAAAAGTTGGCACTGTGTGTGCGAAATTGTAAAGTAACGGCTCTATGTGAGCGATACATTACGGGAATCGTATTATGTGAGCGAATTATCCGAATTTGTAAAGAATGGAAATTTTTGACGAAGGTAAATAAGAGTGTCAGGTATGTATGCATGTTATGTTAGATGATTAAAATTGAAATTTTAGGTAAGTCATCAAAATTTATATAAAGAGTAAAATTTTGGATATTGGTTTTGTTTTGGCGACCTAATGAATATGATGTGAGTGATTTGTGATTTGATTTGTGTATTGATGTTATAAGTTAATTATTGATTAAGTTGAGTTAAATAGAACTTCTAAAGTGCTTGATTCATTTATTTCCTTTGCTTATGACTCACTAAGCCACTATAGCTTACCGGATGTGTTTTTGGTTGTCTTTGATATAGATTTAAAAGATTGAAGCTCAAATCAGGGAATCTGTCATAGTCAATCACATTATCGTCCTCTTTTGGTACCTTGTTACTCAAAATCCTTTGAATCTATGGCATGTATAAGCTTGGTCTTCCTTTTGACTTTGTTTTGGAATAATGTACATAAAAGCCATGCGAAGATGGCTAAGATTAGGCATTTTGAAATCATATGAATTTAGTCATGGTTAAAGTATTATGGAATTATAAGTCATGATGAATGGATGTAGATGTTTGTTATGTGGTATGACTTACTTGGCTATGTGAATTGATTTTTCTTTTAGTGATTAGGGAAAATTGATAAGGGTTGAGTATGGTACAAGTGTGTACTAGTGATGATATATATATTCGGTTGGTATGCATGATCGGTTAATGGCATAAAGCATAATTACATAATGAAATGAATTGACATAATATGAGACATGGAATGTTGAATACATATGTGTATAAGGGCATGGCCAAGTATGGAAAGGAATTAATACCAATGGATTTCGTGGGTTAGAAATTAAAGACATGGGTAAGTAAATATTTATAATAATATGTCTCGAATAAAATGAAGCCTATGTATACAAATGGTATGTGTTTGAAAGTATTGATGTTTTAGAAGGTGAAGAGAAAGAATAAGAATTATTTGTATAATTGATGTTTAAATTCAAATGACCTATTAAATGGTGAATTGCTAGTTGGTTGTAATTAGTCCTTATATAATGGTCTACGTTATAATTTCAGTTATGACATTTTGATGATATTAGAATCTGGTCTGCCTCTATTTCGATAGTTGTTTTTAAATAGTACTTTGAACTTACATAAGACTTTGTAATGCCTGTAACCCTAATCTGGAAATAGAAACGGGTTAGGGGTGTTACATTTTATTGGTATCAGAGCTACGGTTTAGTCGGTTCTTGGACAAACGTAGCACGTAAAGGTCTAGCTATACATGCCATGTTTTGTGATAAGATAATGTAATGACTTCTGACAGTGAAACTTAATTGTTTCTTTCATTTAGTAATGGAACCGGATCCCAAGCAAGCATTGTCGGATGATGTCGAGAGTGTGGCGCCTGCTCCCGCGCAAGGGATAGCGTTGGAAGAACCTCGACCCGCCGCTAGTGGCCCTGATGAGAGGGTAAAGCAGGCTTTTTAAAATATGATGAACGATTGGTTTAGCCACTACTTACGAACCACCCCGACTGGACCCCCAATAACACCAGTGGTACCTCCAGTGACTAGTCTTGATCGAGCAACTAAACCCCCGATTGATCGTATTAGGAAGCATGGGGCTCAAGAATTTAGAGTCGAGGATGATGATGACGCGGAGCGAGCCGAATTTTGGCTCGATAACACTATTTGAGTATTCAATGAGCTATCTTGTAAACCCAACGAGTGTTTAAAGTGTGTTATATCACTACTGCGAGATTCTGCGTACTACTGGTGGAACATGCTCGTGTCGGTTGTCCCTAAAGAGAAAGTTACAGGAGTTCTTTCAAGCGAATTTAGTAAGAAATATATAAGCCAGTAACTTTATCGATACTAGGCGTAAGAGAGTTTCTCGAGCTCAAACAGGTACGCATGATTTATATCGAGTCTGGCGCAAATTTGTGCGACTCGGTCGCTATGCTCGAGAGTGTGTTTCATCGGAAGCTGCTATGTGCCGGAGATTTAAAGATGGCTTAAATGAGAATATAAAACTCTGGTCGGTATTTTGGGAATTGATGAGTTCGTAGTGCTAGTTGAACGAGCTTGTAAAGTGAAGAATTGGGAAAAGAAAAGCGAAGTCGAGTTCGAATCCAAGGACATTGAAGAGGACGGCAAGTAAATTTTCACAGATGTCTACGAAAAAGTTTAAGAATGACGGTGGACGATTCAAGCCTAACGCCGGGATTTCTATTAGAGAACGGCCGCTAGTGAGTTCTCGGGCTACATCAGTTGCAAACGTGGGTAATGAGAAATCGGGTAAACCAGTGTGCCAGCAATGCGGCAGACGACATCATGGGGAGTGTTGGGGTAAATCTATCTCCCACACTTGTTATAAGTGCGGCTCCCAGGACCACTTTATACGAGATTGCTCGGAGAATGCTGAGAGGTGTGCAGTGCAGAGTGCAAGACCGAGTGGCAACACCGCTCGAGGTAGATCATCTCATTTTGGAGATGGTATAGGTGGTGCTCAGAGGGGGCTTCAGACGCGATTGTTCGATCAGATGCTAGAGTACCAGCTAGGGCTTACGCAATCCGTGCTAGAGAGGAGGCCTCATCCCCAGATGTCATTACTGGTACTTTCTTTCTCTTTGATACTAATGTGACTGCTTTGATTGACCCTTGCTCAACTCATTCGTATGTGTGTGAAACATTGGTATCTAGTAAAACTTTACCTATCGAGTCTACTAATGTTGTAATTCGGGTTTCAAACCCTCTGGGTAGATGTGTGTTTGTCGATAAAGTGTGTAAAAAAAACTGTCCATTGATGATTCGAGATATGTGTTTCCCGGCTGATCTGATGTTGTTACCGTTTGACGAGTTTGACATTATTCTCGGTATGGATTGGCTAACAATGTATGATGCAGTAGTAAATTGTGGACAAAAGACTATTGAGTTGAGATACCAAAATGACGATATAATCCGGATTGAGTCTGCAGATTTAATCGGACTACCTAATGTGATATCCTCGATGTTGGCTTAGAAGTATTTGAGAAAAGGTTGTAAAGTTTATCTTGCTTATGGGATTGATAGTAAGATAACCGAAAAGAATATCAAATCTGTGCCAATTGTTAGTGAATATTCAGATGTGTTTCCGGAGGAATTACCGGGATTGCCACCTATCCGGGAGGTAGAGTTTGGCATTGAGTTAGTGCCAGGGACCACACCGATCTCGATAGCTCCATATAGAATGGCACATACGAAATTAAAAGAATTGAAGGCTCAGTTGTAAGAATTGACGAATAGAGGTTTTGCCCGACCGAGTTTCTCTCCTTGGGGTGCGCCCTTTCTATTTGTGAAGAAGAAAGAAGGAACATTAAGAATGTGCATCGATTATCGACAACTTAATAAGGTGACAGTTAAGAATAAATATCTATTGCCTCGTATAGACGATTTATTTGATCAGCTAAAAGGACCCTCGGTGTTTTCAAAAATTGACTTGAGGTCAGGGTATTATCAGTTACGGGTTAGAGAAGCAGACGTGCCGAAGATTGCCTTTCAGACGAGATACGGTCATTATGAATTTTTGGTGATTCCGTTTGGGCTCACTAATGCCCCTGCGGTATTCATGGATTTGATGAATCGTGTCTTCAAATCGTATCTAGATCAGTTTGTGGTCGTATTTATAGATGATATATTGATCTATTCGCGCGATGAAACTGAGCACGTTGAACATTTGAGGCTAGTGTTACAGATTTTGCGAGAAAAGCAATTGTACGCAAAATTTAGTAAATGTGAGTTTTGGTTGAAAGAAGTTAGCTTTTTGGGGCATGTCATTTCAGCATCCGGTATTCGGGTTGACCCGAGTAAAAAAAATTCAGCTATACTTGATTGGAAACCTCCGCGGAATGTTTCTGAGGTTCGTAGCTTTCTGGGACTTGCTGGATATTACAGACGTTTCGTGAAAGGCTTCTCGATGATAGCGACCCCGATGAAAAAACTTTTACAGAAGGATGTAAAATTCGAATGGACTGAAAGGTGTCAGAAGAGTTTTGACCAATTGAAGGCCCTATTAACGGAAGCTCCGGTACTCGTTCAGCCAGAGTTGGGAAAGGAATTCGTTGTTTTTAGTGATGCCTCACTTAATGGGCTCGGATGTGTATTGATGCAGGAGGGCAAAGTGGTAGCTTATGCCTCGAGACAGTTAAAACCGCATGAGAGGAACCAATTCGCATTTTAGCTCGTGAAGTGAAGGAGCTGCGGAATAAGAGAGTGAAGCTAGTTAAAGTGCTGTGGCTTAAACACGGGGTTGAGGAAGCGACCTGGGAGACTGAAGGATTAATGAAAGAACGTTATCCGCACCTATTCGTTGGTAAGATTTTCGGGGACAAAAATTCTTTAAGGGAGGGGGAGTTGTAACAACCCGAATGTGACTCTCATCGAAATGGTGGTTTCGGAACCATAATTTCGAGATAAAAATATCTTTAAATATTTTAATCGATATCTTTAAATATATTTTGGTGTTAATTTTAAGTTTGAGGGGCTAATTTACTAAAAAGGATTAAAAAGGAGTAAATGAGAAAGTAGCTATTGTGGAAATTGGGGCTAAATTAATTTGGTTTTAATTCACAGGGGAGTTAAGTTGCAAATTTACCATATTGTCTCTCCTTGTGGACGGCATTAGTCATGAGTAATGCTTATAGTATGTGTTATATTATTATTTTTAGTTAGTGGAATGATGATTAAAAAAAAAAGCACTATTAGTTAGTGTAATAATAAGAAAACATTTTATTTCTTCTCCTCCCACTCACTTCATCTTCCCCACGAAATTAAAGAGAGAAGAAGAGAAAACTTTAAACCCCATAGTCGGTTCTTGCATGTCTCCTTAAGGTAAGTAATCAAGCTCCATTTTTGAAATTTCTTGCATGGATGTGTTGGTTTTCATGGATACTTTAAAATAGATGTGGAAATTTGACTACTTGAAACTTATTTTGGATTCGGCCATGGGTGAGCACATCTGTTAGTTTTGGTTAATAGAAGAATTGTTTTAGTATGAGCTAGATATAGACGCATTGAAGTAGGAATGGGGATATGATGCATGAGTGAAAGCTTGAATCATAGAATTAAATCATTGAGGTATAAATGAAAATAAATGATTTATATAGACTTGTATGGGAATAAAGAAAATGCGGTTCTTAAAGAACCAAATCAAATTTCTTGTAATTCTTGTGTTTTATATTAGAGGACTAAAGTGTGAGAAAATCGAAACTAGAGGGAAATTTGTAAATTGATGAAATTTCATGTAATGAGTTATTTTAGAGTGAAAAGAGAATTAATTAATTCTTGTGTAGTATTCGGCATTAGTTTAAAAAAAATGTATGAATCTTTATATATATATATTTGAATGAAAGGAAAGAATTGGTATAAAATTTTAAAGGTTTCGAAACTATGAATGATTAATTTAGAGAATGGTAAGATGAGGTGTCTTGAATCGAGATGAATGAAATTGGTATTGAATAAGCTCTTTTCGAACTAGTTTAGATCAAAGGAAGAAAGAGTTGGAAAAAGATCGAGGGAAAGCTAAACTAGACGAGTAGCCGGGACTTCCTTACCTTTCAATTATCAAGTAAGTTTTAAGCAATGGGAGTAAATTTGAATTAGTACTTATTTACAAGTCAAATTAAATGTAATGTCGAATATGTGTTTATATATGTAATTGGTGGAAGATAGTCGGCAAGATTGGTACTTGGTTGTCGAAATTAAATGCATGGTATTACAAATGAGAGTTTGGCATATCAAATGGAAAAGCAGTAATGGCTTGAGGTGGTATAGGCCGATTGAAATGTAGTACTTGGAATATTGAATACTCAATATATATTTATATGTAGAGAGAGAGAAGTGTATGTGCTGTGTGTGTTGTAAATAGTTGGATGATCGAGGTAAGTTTATTAACATATTGCCGTGAGTATGAAAATGAATGTATTAGATTTGAATAAATATCATGGGTTGATTTGTGGATAATTAGAATATAGAAAATTTAAGGTAAAAGTGATCGAATATGCATTATTATGTATGTTCAATTATATAATATGTAAATTCATATGTCATGATTAAGTGGGATTGTTAATTAGCACTGTGTGCAGAAATAAAAATAACGGCTCTATGTGAGCGTCGTTACGGAAAGTTGGCAATCTGTAATGTGCGAATTATAAAATAACTGGCTCTATGTGAGCGTACGTTACGAAAAGTTAGCCTTGTGTGCGGAATTATAAAGTAACTCTCTGTGAGCGATACGTTACGGAAAGTTGGCACTGTGTGTACGGAATTGTAAAGTAACGGCTCTATGTGAGCGATACATTACGGAAAGTGGGCACTACGTGTGCGGAAATGTAAAGTAACGGCTCTAGGTGAGCGATACGTTACGGGAATCGTATTATGTGAGCGAATTATCCGAATTTGTAAAGAATGGAAATTTTTGACGAAGGTAAATAAGAGTGTCAGGTATGTATGCATGTTATGTTAGATGATTAAAATTGAAATTTTAGGTAAGTCATCAAAATTTATATAAAGAGTAAAATTTTGGATATTGGTTTTGTTTTGGCGACCTAATGAATATGATATGAGTGATTTGTGATTTGATTTGTGTATTGATGTTATAAGTTAATTATTGATTAAGTTGAGTTAAATAGAACTTCTAAAGTGCTTGATTCATTTATTTCCTTTGCTTATGACTTCCTAAGCCACTATAGCTTACCGGATGTGTTTTTGGTTGTCTTTGATATAGATTTAAAAGATTGAAGCTCGAATCCGGGGAATCTTGTCATAGTCAATAACATTATCGTCCTCTTTTGGTACCTTGTTACTCAAAATCCTTTGAATCTATGGCATGTATAAGCTTGGTCTTCCTTTTGACTTTGTTTTGGAATAATGTACATAAAAGCCATGCGAAGATGGCTAAGATTAGGCTATTTTGAAATCATATAAATTTAGTCATGGTTAAAGTATTATGGAATTATAAGTCATGATGAATGGAAGTAGATGTTTGTTATGTGGTATGACTTACTTGGCTATGTGAATTGATTTTTCTTTTAGTGATTAGGGAAAATTGATAAGGGTTGAGTATGGTACAAGTGTGTACTAGTGATGATATATATATTCGGTTGGTATGCATGATCGGTTAATGGCATAAAGCATAATTACATAATGAAATGAATTGACATAATATGAGACATGGAATGTTCGAATACATATGTGTATAAGGGCATGGCCAAGTATGGAAAGGAATTAATACCAATGGATTTCGTGGGTTAGAAATTAAAGACATGGGTAAGTAAATATTTATAATAATATGTCTCGAATAAAATGAAGCCTATGTATACAAATGGTATGTGTTTGAAAGTATTGATGTTTTTAGAAGGTGAAGAGAAAGAATAAGCATTATTTGTATAATTGATGTTTAAATTCAAATGACCTATTAAATGGTGAATTGCTAGTTGGTTGTAATTAGTCCTTATATAATGGTCTATGTTATAATTTCAGTTATGACATTTTGATGATATTAGAATCTGGTCTGCCTCTATTTCGATAGTTGTTTTTAAATAGTACTTTGAACTTACATAAGACTTTGTAATGCCTGTAACCCTAATTTGGAAATAGATACGGGTTAGGGGTGTTACACACCCTCTTCCATATCCTCATGTGCATCTAGTCCCCCATTCGGGCCTATTACAAGTGCCAGACCTATATTTACTAAGTCCTTTCTAGCCCGGTCTATACTTCTATTGTCTCCAAATCCCCCTTCAACTAAATTTCCATTAGTTTCAGCATCATGATCCCCTTCATTTAATACCCCCAACATCTTTTGACATTCTTTTCCATCTCTATCATTTTCAATGCTATTTTCCATAATTACTTCCTCCATGATGTTTCGGTTGCCCTCCTAAGATTTCTTCGATTTCAATCCGATCATCGATTCAGTTTCTGACACACTTTCTTTAGCCTCCTCCTATCATACCTCCTTGTTCGAGATAACGTTTTTAGATACTTTTGACCATCCCCTTTCTCTTACACTAATCGAAAAACTGATATCTCCCACCTCCTATGTTATTACTTCTTCAATCTGCATCGGTTGTTTGATTGAAATCAGCATCTCAATCTTCTCATAGTTGGTTGTTTTTGTCAAAGTTCTCCCCATCAAATCAGATCACCCCAATTGCCGCCTACCCTTTTAACGTTTACGTAATTCCAACAAGATGGACCATCAATTAATAATGTAAGACATTATTATTGGTGTAAAATAAAAATATTGAAGGACTTGAAAATAAAAACAATTAACTTTATTTTTATTTAAACATAATTAAATATTAGTTATAATTATTTTATTTATCTTTCGTGTTTTAAGTTTCAAATTTTGGGTTTCAAGTTTGGATTTGATGTTTTTCCATTTATTTATGTTTAATAATTATAATTAATATTTATTTTAAATCCTTCAATATTTTTTTTTTGTTTTACACTAGTGATGATGTGTCATTTTATTATCAATTGGTGGTACATAAATTTTATGTACCAATATTATATCAAATATTCTCCTTTTATATATATATATATATATATATATGTCTCCATCTCATAGTTTTTGTAACCCTATTTTAGAGAGTTAACAGAATATCTTTTATATGAGATTTGATAAAGAGTTTTGGGAAGAGTTTTTAGAGAGAGTTTTGTGTTTTAGTTGGAGGACTTTGTATTCAGGGTTCTTTGTTTTGATTATCTTCATCTTATACTTTTCAGATTTCTTTCTTATTAGTGAAGTCTCCTTTGCCCATGATTTTTTATCTCTTAATTGAGGGTTTTCCACGTAAAGTTTGCATGTTTGATCTTCACTAATTTTCTCTTTCATTGTTTGTAAGGGTCGATCACCAACACTAATTTCAACCAACAAACGCACCCAATTAGTAATTATTTAAATTAGATTGTATACCCACACAACATTGATTGCATACACAGTTATGGTATTTAAATTAGCTCCATTGGCCACCGATTCTACAAGAAAGTTGTGTTGACATTGATGATTTAGATTAAGCGATTGGTGATGTCTTTATTGTCAAAGCCTCAGGTAGAATGTGTAACAGATGCCTTGACCATTGCTGACTTTTAATATTCCAGCATGTTTTAAAACTTGGTGGTGGTTGCTGCTACCGGTTATGTATCGAGTTGCTGGGATGCTAGTTATGTTTTATTGTGCTGTTGGAGACATGGTTTGTTGAATTGTTGTCAGATTTTCTATGTTATGGTTCCTGGTTTGTAGTTTGATGATACGATGGGTGGATGCGGAAGTTGGAGAAAACGTAAACTATAAATTGAGCAAAAAGATAAAATAGTAAAGGCCATTCTGTTTTATTTTTCCATAATATTATACAAATAGTCAACCATGTACATATACATGGCACTAACATGATTGTGAAGGCCTACACACTTTCTATTAGTTGTACCGGCTATCAAATTTTTTTATTATAATTGTAGTACAGGTAAAGCAGCAGCAGGCAGCACATTATTATTTAATTTTGATAGCCTTAATTACCAGCATAGCTTCATGAAGAAGCAAAGGCAGTTAAGCCTCTAACCCAAATGATGCCTTCATTGTGGGTGAACGGCTCGCGGCATCAATTTCAATAGATGCAACGTACCCAAACTTTGTAACTTTATATTTTGGTTTTCCTCTTTTCTCAAGGTCGGTTTTGATTTGCCCCCAGTGAACAGGTTGCCTTTGGATATCAGTATAGACCTGCAGCATGCATGCAATTAATCATAGATTAAATGATTATGTATACCCATTCTAACTAGTTAATTAATGATAAGATTGAATAGAGTGCAATATATACCTTGCTGTTCTCATCTAGAGGGTTGCTCCAGGCAACAACCCACTAGTTCCATCACGTCGCCTGTACACAAGACCAGCAACTGAACCATGACTATCAGCATCATCAGTCACTGATTCATGTAAACTCTCTCGCATCTCCATCTTCAATTATTTCTGGGAAATCCGCATAATGAGAGCCTTGCCAAACTTTCTTGTCAGTCAAGGTTAGAGCTTCGCTGGAAGAGTTCCAAAGCTTGCCGTTTGTGGTTTGTTGAGCATTTTTCTGAGAAGCAGCCATGGTAGCTATCTATGTGCTATGGTTTGGTTGTGTTATGCTTCAAATATTGCAATACACACCTACTTATATACTAGTTTACACCAAGCATGCATTGTCCATAACAACAATGTTTATGCACATGAAATTTGTAGACTGCATTCATATCAAAACTTTTTTTATTCCTATTCTTGATGTGTCTTTTCACTTCTAAATAAACATTCTTTTCAATTAAAGAAATATATTTTAACGTATTTGGATTTTTGATAAATTATTTTTTAAAGTATATAATTGTTGTATTATAAATTAACAATATAAAGGTTAAACCACTTCCAATGTCACCTAAATTATTATTAAGTTTCTCACTCAACTTTAAAAGTTACAACATGATCATTAAATTATTCAACAAATTTCATTCTAAGTCATTGAGCTATTAAAATTACTGTGGTATAGCCTTCTCTATTCGCATCTATCGAAAGCTCTCATTCCCCTTCTCTTCTATAATTCATTTTTTTTCATGAAATAAGTTTGAATATCACAATCTGCGAACCAAAGTTCAAACAACTTTTTTCTCTGATAACTGACATTGATCGTTAGATCGACTTAGATCTAAAATATGTTCTCTTACTTGTCAATGGGTTTTGATCCACCGTAGTGATCGTCGAATCAATGTTTGAAGCTTGCTAGCCAGACTTTTAAAATAAATCTTAACAGTCTAGTGTCTTCAATAAAACTTTTAAATAGTTGAGTGACTTAAATGAAAATTTTAAATAGTTCAGTGACAATTTTATAACTTTTAAAATTGAATGACAAAATATAAATTTACTAATAATTTAGTGACCTTAAATATAATTTACCCTAATATAAAAGTATAATTGTTAGGTACCAAGATTAAACCCACATCATATAATTAAATAAATAAGTTTCAACGGATGTATTATATAAAAAAATTAGTACATAATAAGTGTCATCTCTAAATTAAAATTTCCATCATATTAAATTTCTAAAATATCCTTTAATCTTAATTATATATTTTAAACAAATATTTTTAAGAATTGTTCAAATAATTTCTTTTACTAACTAGTGTCAGTTGCTAGTACTTACAAAACTCCATGTCCACCATACGAATCTTGTGTAGATTAATATATTAATTATATATTATGCCACATCTATTACGTGGAAGATTGAAAATATATTAGATATTACGGAAACATTTAAAAAGAGTAATATTAAATTTTGATATGTTGATGATACGTAATAATCTTGAGATATATTTTATATTGATATTATATTCGAGTGAATTTTAAGTATAATTTAACTTAAAATCTTATTTATTGTAGCCAAATAATCATTTAACATCTACTGACTCTTCCATCAAAATTTGAATCCTTGAAAAAGAGAGTCTAACCCATATTTTATAATAGCTAATAAACATGGATATTTCTTTTACTGTGGGCTTTAATTTAATGGTTTTTAAAAGATAAAAGTAATTTAATTAATTGATTTTGATTATCAAATTATTTCAAATAAATAATTGATTGGACCATTAGAGGTTCTTCTGCATTGTTTGATATTTCTCCTCTGGTATGTGTTGGAATATTTTTAATTAAATGAAAGAGTCTAATTAATTAAAAGTTATATATTTTCTTTTTGTTATTAACAAAAATTATAATTATTCAATAATATTATTTGAATCGAGAGATATTAAATAAATAATTATGTCTCTTTTAAATATGTTATTATTCGGAAAAGACATATATTGAAATATGTCTCTATAAAGAGACATGTAAATTTTTATAAATAGGAATGAAATTTCATTTAGAAATCATATCAACAAGTTCTAAAATATCTTTCCTCCATCTTCTAATATCATTGGATTGTTCTATAAAGAGTTACTGCAAAAATTCTTTATAGAAATTGATTTCCTTATTATACATTGCTCAGTACTTAATGGACTATTTTTGTCAATGGAAAATGCAAATAGTCATCGGGCTTCATTTGCTTGAAACTTATTTGCATACCGAGTATAGGTAGGAGGCAAATAGAACCTTAAAGATAGTGGCTTCATACACACCTTGGAGCCTTGTCCTATTTTTTTTTTTCTGTTCATTTGTTGTTCATGTTCGGTTCGTATGTTCAAGATTTTCCTCACCTAAGATTTGTACAAACACTTTTAAGGTTTTATTTTCATGATGATTACTACAACACATAAAAGTGGAACACTAAGGGGGTTGACTTCCAACTTTGTCAAACTTGATCGGTTTGATGGTGGCAATTTTGGACGGTGACAGAAAAAGATACACTTCTTATTATCAACTTTGATCGCCTATGTTTTGGATACAACTAAAACTATAAGAGAATGAAAACAAATTCATTGCTACAACCCGAGAAAGGTGAAAATGGGACAATGCTAATTACGTGTGCATAGGCTACATATTGAATGATTTATTCGATGGTTTGTTCGACATCTACAAAAATGAGGTCATCGCTAAGGAATTATGGCACAAATTGGAGACAAGATACATGACCGAAGATGCTACAAGTAAGAAATTTCTTGTTATTCATTTCAATAATTATCAAATGATTGATGGTCGTTTTGTTATGAAATAATTTCGTGATATTGAAAAACTGTTGAATCAATTTAAGGGATATGATATGAAAATGGATGAAATGATTGTTTTATCGTCCATAATAGAGTCCATAATAGACAAACTTCCTCCATCATAGAAAACTTTAAATGAAGCTTAAAACATAAGAAAGAGGAGATATCTCTTGAAGATTTGGCAAATCATTTTCGTATTGAAGAAGAATATCGAAAGTAAGATCATAACCTAGATTTTGAAAATGTCAAAGTGCATGTTACGGAGGGAGTACAAACTACTAAACCATCCAAGAGAAAGTTCATGCAGATTGTAGAAGCACTAAAGTTCAAAACAAAACAAAAAGGCTCATGTTACCATTGTGGCAAGCTGGGACATTTCAAGAATAAATGTCGATTCTTAAAGAAAAAATCTTCTTTTAAGGTTGATAATAAAGTAAAGTTCATTGCCATGATTTCGAAATTATCGTGGTACAAGATGATCAAGTATGGTGGATTGATCTTGGAGCAACCAAACATGTGTGCAAATATAAAAAGCATGTTCACAAAGTTCACACAATGTGAATATGGCAATGAATTGTACATGAGAAATTCTTCCACTGCAACAATCAAAGGCAAAGGGTCTGCTGAACTACAATTCACTTCTAGAAAGGTTTTAATCTTGAATGATGTATATTATGTACTAGAAGCTAGGAAGAATTTAGTGTCTGAAAGCCTATTGAATAAGTTTGGTTTCAATCTTGTTTTTGAGGTATATAAGTTTATTCTGTCTAAGGGAGGAATTCTTGTAAGGGAAGGGTATATGTATGAGGGTATGTTCAAACTCAATATTAAATTTTTTTGCTCGATCATTATCAATTATAGAAAAAGGCCATGGAGAATCCAAGTCATTCTAGTCTAAAAAACTTGCATCATACAATAAACCCTACCAAAGCCAATAAAACCAACTTTGCAAAATCCCCTAAACTGAATACATAGTAGCAAAAATAAAACAACTAATCAAACAAAGACCAATACTCCCATTCTCTTCAACACTCTCACCACTATGCTTTAAAGGTATCTGAACGCTTAAGCCCTGCTATTGGCAGTGCAAAAGCCATTTCGTTCCCCATATGTTCTAGTTTCCCAAATGACAAATATGATCTTCTCTCAATTTCAACAAAAAAAAAAAAATAATAGTGCAACTTTCCCACTCTTGACTCTGTTTCTGAAAGCCATTTAAACACCACATTGGAACCAACATCAATCAATAATGGACAACATGTTGCCCATCCCATACCTTCATATAACTCAAGCGCGTCTCCAATTAACTTCAATTCTGCCAATTCAACATCTTTTGCCTCGCTCGGACCCGAGAATAATGCTCACGCCACTCCATCTTCATCTCTCAATACCCCTCCACCTCCAGCTTTTCCTCAAACACTACCCCGCATACGTTAAATTTCAGCCAACCCCTTGGAGGAAATCGCCAACTCATCTCCAAGCCCTTAAAGTTTTGTTATAAGACCTACATTTTAAAGGGTAGAACCACTAAGAACTTTCAGTTAAAATGACTTCATTATACTCCGCCCTTACCCACATCATTGCTCTCATATTCGAATGGAAAATCATCGTATCCATTGGTATCATTTTTTGATTGAACACCACCTTATTTCTTGCCAGCCAAATTAACCAACATGTAGCTGAAATTGAGATCAGCCATAAACTTTTCATAACCCCTGACAGATATACATTATTAGACAATTTAAAGAATTCAAAAAAACCCTCCACGGGTTCCCATCTCATCTCCCACCAGTTGAAGATTCTCCTCCAAAATCCTTCAACAAATTTACATTTAAAGAACAAATGATCAACTCTTTCCAACTCTTTATCGCACAATGGACATTTCTTTGTCATTTGCTGGAACTTAATGCCTCGCCTTTCCAAAAACTCTATTGTGGGAAATCTTCCTAATGCCAGCATCCAAAGAAAACTTCTTACCCTGGGTGGCACCTTCATCTTCCACATTTTGTCGAAATCAAAACTTAAATTCTCCACCCCCTTCTCCATCAATAAATTTGACACTCTCTTTACTGAAAATTCTCCCTTACTTTCATGAAGCCATATCAAGCGATCCTCCTTCTCATGAGCTAACTTTATTTTTGTCACCTCCTCAACCATTTTCTTAGGCATATCCACCTCTCTGTCAAGCAGTTTTCTTATAAAATATTCCTCCCACTTTACTTCACTAAATCTCCTGTTTTTTTATACATTCCCACCCTTCCTTTTATAAGTTTTGCCAATATTATTAATAAGAATAAAAATATTGTTTCTACTTATATGGTTAAATCTTCTTATTTATGGTATTATAGATTAGGTAATTTAAATTATAAAAATTGCATGATATGCATAAGTTAGATTTAATTCCTATTTTAATAATAATATTGAAAAATAGAAAACATCCACATTGACTAAAATTACTAGAAACCCTTTCCCTAAGGTTAAAAGGAAAACAAAATACTTCATTTCATACATAGTTATTTATGTGACATGCATAATACTTCTACATTAGGTGGAAAGAAATATTTTTTACTTTTATTGATGATTATTCTAGATATTGCTATGTATATTTATTGTATTCAAAAGATGAAGCGCTTGATAAATTTAGAATTTATAAATATGAAGTTTAATTTCAATGTGAATAATTTATCAAGTGCTTAAGATCGAATAGAGGTAGAGAGTACTATACTCCAAATTATTTTGAATCCATTGGAATTATCCATCAAGTTTCAACCCCTTACACACCACAACGTTGATTGCATACACAATTACGGTATTTAAATTAGCTCCATTGGCCGTGGATTCTACAAGAAAGTTGTGTTGACATTGATGATTTGGTTTAAGCTATTGGTGATGTCTGTATTGTCAAAGCGTCAGATAGAATGTATAACATATGCCTTGACCATTGCTGAATTTTACAAATCCAGCATGTTTTAAAACTTGGTGGTAGTTGCAGCTACTGGTTATGTATCGAGTTGCTGGGATGCTAGTTATGTTTTGTTGTGCTGTTGGAAACATGGTTTGTTGTTGGGAGATTACTTCTTGTCAGATTTTCTATGTTATGGTTCCTGGTTTGTAGTTTGATAATTCGATGGATGGATGCAGAAGTTGGAGAAAGCATAAACTATAAACTGAGTCAAAAGATAGAATAGTAAAGGCCATTCTGTTTTATTTTTCCATAATATTATACAAATAGTCAACCATGTATATATACATGGCACTGACATGATTGTGAAGACCTACACACTTTCTATTAGTTGTACCGGCTATCAAAATTTTTACTATAATAGTAGTACAGGTAATGTAGCAGCAGGAAGCACATTATTATTTAATTTTGATAGCCTGAATTACCAGCATAGCTTCATGAAGAAGCAAATGCAGTTAAGCCTCTAACTCAAATGATGCCTTCATTGTGGGTGAACGGCTCCCGGGATCAATTTCAACAGATGCGATGTACCCAAACTTTGTAACTTTAAATTTTGGTTTTCCTCTTTTCTCAAGGTTGGTTTTGATTTGCCCCCAGTGAATAGGTTGCCTTTGGATATCAGTATAGACCTGCAGCATGCATGCAATTAATCATAGATTAAACGATAATGTATACGCATTCTAACTAGTTAATTAATGATAAGATTGAATCGAATGCAATATATACCTTGCTGTTCTCATCTAGTGGGTTGCTCCAGGCAACAACCCACTTTGTTCCATCACGTCGCCTGTACACAAGACCAGCAACTGAACCATGACTATCAGCATCATCAGTCACTGATTCATGTGTAAACTCACCCGCATCTCCATCTTCAATTATTTCTGGGAACTCCGCATAATGAGAGCCTTGCCAAACTTTCTTGTCAGTCAAGGTTAGAGCTTCGCTGGAAGAGTTCCAAAGCTTGCCGTTTGTGGTTTGTTGAGCATTTTTCTGAGAAGAAGCCATGGTAGCTTTCTATGTGTTATGGTTTGGTTGTGTTATGCTTCAAATATTGAACTACACACCTACTTACATACTAGTTTACATGATGCATGCATTGTCCATAACAACAATATTTATGCGCATGAAATTTTTAGACTGCATTCATGTCAAAACTTTTTTTATTCCTATTCTTGATGTGTCTTTTCACTTCTAATTGGATTTTTTTGATAAGTTATATTTTTTTAAATGATATAATTTTTGTATAATTAATTAACAATTGAAAGAGTAAATCATTTGCAATATGTTATATCCTATACTCAACTCATTGCCGAGATCAAGATATCGGGATATCACATTAGTTCAAGCAACTATATAAATTTTAGGTTGATTTCGAAAAATTATTTATGATAATAAATAATTCTATTGGAAGACTTACACTTTCTAAAGTAGTTTACCCACATTATGTATATTTTATATTTATTTCTAAATTGTGCCAATTAATTTAATTTTTCATAAAACTTTAATCAAAATTCTAAAATCACATACATAATCACCCATTTTGCGGGCCGATTCCATTCAGAAAAAACCAAAAATAAAATAATATTTTTTTATAGTCCAGTTACAAACCCGATTAGCCCAATACTAAACACTAAAACAGACAACCCAAATTACAACCCGAAGCCCATTACACCCCAAACTCAAATACCACCAGCAACCCAAACTAAACCTAGTGACCCAAAACATTACAACCCAAACCTACGCGGCCCAATGGCCCAAACTTATTTCCAAAAATTGGAAATCCCAAACCCTAGGGTTTCCCTAGGCGCCGCAAACCCCAAACACCAGCCACCAGTCGTGCCGTAATTAGCATGAGTCGCGCCCTATTGTCGCCAGATCTCTCGTCGATCGCTTGCAAAAAGGAAAGAAAAAGGCAGTAAAAATGGCAACTGAGACATAATATGTATTTTCTTTTTCTTTTAATTTTTTTTCAGGTTATAAAAACCCCAAAATAATCTGTAAAACGGACATGAAGAATACACAAGATACAGAAATATACAATAAAAACAGAAAAACTCAAATACAGAGGTGATTTTGAATATCTGTTGCGTTTTCTTTATTATTCTTCTCCGATTTATGCATTTTTTTACAAAATACTACTAAAATAAAAGCGGGTACAAATATACCTTTCGATTTACGCGGAAAAAATGATTTTTCCGGCTTGAGTCATTGTAGGTGGTGGCGTGGGATCTGCAGCGCTGGCTTTTCACAGGAGCCCACACCGAGTCCGGCCCGAGAAAGAGGAGAAGAGAGCTTTCTAAAGCTCGGTTTTTTTGTTTTTTATTTAGAATGGTTGTTAAAATGATTTTTTGATTTATTTTGCTTTATATAGGCCAAAGAAACGGTGCTGTTTTGGTGTGGTGATTAATGACCAAAACAACGTCGTTTTAAGGCTAGACCAGCGTTGACCCGAAACCCAGGGAGGATCCGCGAGTTTTTATAAAAAGGGAAATTTTCCATTTTAGTCCCTCCACAATTTTATTAGTTTTAATTTCATCCAATTTAAATTTTTAATTTTTTAAATTAGCCCTAAAACTTATATTTTGTTACAATCTGATCCCACGGGCTATTTAAAGATTGATATCAAAACGGCGTAGTTTAGGAGATAGGGCATAATTGCCCAATAAGTCCCTAAGGTGTGACGCGCGTTTTGATTTGATCCTTTTACATTTTATTTTTTTTAGATTTTTTTATTTCTTTGTTTATTTTAAACCCTTTTATTTTTATTTTATTTTAAGTTATTTTAACATTATATTAAATTATTTCATTTTATAAAATTATGTATTATATTTTAATATTTGTATAGTATATATTAATAATAATATAAAGTTTTTATATATTGTTTATTTTGAACACTTATTAGTTTTATATATTCATTATTTATATTAGGTTATTAATATTAGTTATATATTATTTTAAAATTTGCATATTAATTATTATATTACATTTTTATTTTATATATTATACATTATTATATTATATTTTATATATAACTTTTAAATTATTTTATCCTTAACATTGTATATAAATTTGTATAATATATTGTTTATTCTTAAAATGTGGTTTTATATATATTAAGTTATTATAAATATGTTTATTATTTAAAGTTATAAATCATTTTATTTATTTCAAAAGCGTATTTTATTTATTTTCTCAAAAATACATGTACGTACTATTTTTTATTTTTCACTATATCATTTTATATTTTTATTTGCAATATTCATTTATTATTTAATATATATTCTTTGCATGAAAAGTTTAATCTTGCATGAAAAATTTTCACATTTATTTAATATTTTTCTTTTTATTATTCATTATTTGTCCTTGCTCTTTTATTTATTTATTATTTTATGATTGCTTTAGTATAGTTATTTTTATTAGTTGTTATTTTATATTATTATTTCTTTAATTTTCTAAATTAGTATTAATCGTTAATATAACTTGTGATTATAATGAATTGCTATTCGATATTTATATATTGTATTGTATCAATGTAAAACCGAATTCATATCATTTTTATAAAAACACATTTTACAAAATTGTTGTATTTTATTTAAAGTTTTAAAAAAATACGGTGATACCTAATGTATGAGACCCATTTGCGGCCCAAACCCAACCAAAACCCAACAAGCCCAAAACCCAAAATTAGAAAAAAAACCTAGCCCCAACTCTGAAGTGGCGCCGCATCTACCCTCTGCCCAACACCGACCCTCCACCTGCCCTCTACCCACCGCCGACCTGCCTTCTGACATCGGCCACCGACCCTTCAACTGCTCCACCACTTGACCTGCAAACATTAAACGAAGACAAGACAGAAAAGAAAAAAAAAAGAGTAAAGAATGGCTATAAAAAGCCAGAAAATGTACACTGTAAGGACCTTTTTTTCGATCAATATACAAGAAAAAAGAGAAATTTCGAAACACAAAAAGCAGCAAATCTAAACACAAAAAAAAACAACACAAAAGATTCATTGAAACCGAAAGAAACAGATCGAAGAGGTGATTTTTTACTTTCAAAACTCTTTTTATTTTTTTTTTCATGCAAATATACTGGTATAACACAAAAAAATAAAAAAAAAAAAAAGTTACCTTTTTTCGAATTTCGACCACCGTGTACGGTGGCGGTGACAA
Source organism: Gossypium rotundifolium (assembly GCA_025506655.1). Lineage (NCBI taxonomy): Eukaryota > Viridiplantae > Streptophyta > Magnoliopsida > Malvales > Malvaceae > Gossypium > Gossypium rotundifolium. The sequence goes on from CP106726.1 coordinate 84,518,838, forward strand.
CAACGCCGGACACGGCAATGGCTTTGGCCGGAAGCCCACCGGATCTCCCCCCTTTTTCAGAGAAAAAAAGGAAGAGGAAAGGATTTTTTTTTTAAGGAGCTGCACATCTGTTTTTTTTTTTTTGAATTTTGGGCTTTAAATAGCCCCTCAAAACGGCGTCGTTTTGGGGGCTCCCCTTTGAGCCCAAAACGACGTCGTTTTGAATGACCCGACCCGATCCGACCCGCCTAGGATCCGCGTGTTTTGCCGAAAAAATGGAATATTTACGCGCGCAGTCCTTCCGCATTTTTTTACCTTTCCAATCCAGTTTTTATTATTCTCAAATTCACCCCAAAATTTACTCGGATTCGCAATTAAGTCCCTCCTGCTGCTGTGCGTTTTGGCCAAAAGGGTTTATTGCCACTTTAGTCCCCGTAAGTCCGCGTGCGTTGTAGATCGGTCCTCATCCTTTCTTTTATTTTCAAATTTAGCCCTAAAATCCCATTTTAATTTCAATTCAATCCTTTTTTAAGTTGACTCATGATTTTTGTACATTTATTATCATTATTATTATATTACTACATCATTATCATATTATATTATTATTATTACTTTATTATTATTATTATATTATTACTACTATTATTATTTTATTATTTTATTTCACTACTAGTATCATTTTATTTCCATTAACATATATTTATTTACATTTTTTACTATTATTTTATTTTATCACTACTATAATTATTACTATTATTATCATTATTTAGTATTTGTATCATTATATTATTATTATTATTATCTCTATTATTGTTTTGTTACCATATTATTATCATCGTTATTATTTTTATTTTACTATTACTATTATATTATATTATATTTGCTTATTCTTTTGCATATATATTACATTATTTATTGATGACTATTACTATTTTATTTTTCTTTCGTTTTATTTTACATTATTATTTATACATTATATATTATTAGTATTATTTATATTTTCATTGTCATTGTTCTAATATTATTTTTATTCTCTATCATTCTTGCCATGTTACTATTATAATTGTATTATTATTCTTGTATCATTATTCGTTTGTTATTTTTTCCGATATCATTTTATTATTATTTATTACCATATTATCGTTATTATTATTATTATTCGTTATTTTCATTATTTTCACTATTCTTTCTTTCTTTTGTTTGCTATTACTATCATCTATTATTATAATTGTATGTGTTATCATTTTATTTTATTTTTCCTACTATTATTACTATTATTAATATTATTAGTTTATCTATTATTATTATTGTCATTGTTATCGTTAGTAGTAGTAGTATTTTTATATTTCTTGTGTTTACGTCCATATTTGTTTTCTTAGCCTTGTGATATATTATTAAACAAAATACATTTTGAAAATTATCATATTTCCTTTAATTTTTTTTTTTTAAAAAATAAGGCAATGTTTCGTATTTAGAGATTCGTGGAATAGTGCCCTAACGTGCTGGGTTGCAATTCTCTGTTTCACTAAATAATCAAACATCCTTCTATCCTATTTCATGAAATATGACACGACCTTGACTTCGAGAGATTAAAACATCGTGTCCTAACATACTGGATGTGATGTTTAGATCTTTTCGGAGTAAAGAAATCTCGATTTCTCTTGGCCCGAATACCTATATTTATTTTTAGCTCAAACACTATAAAATCAAAGTGCATTTACAAAACCACCTTATTCCGTCCAAAAGTTTTCAAATCAGGCAATGTTTGTGTGTTTAGAAATTTGGGGAATAGTGCCCTAACGTGCTGGGATACGATTTTCCGTTTGACTAAAACACTAAACGTCCTTTTAATAAATTTCAAGAACTCCGAGATAGCTTTGATTACGAAGGTTTAGAACATCATGTCCTAACGTGCTGGATGTGATGTTTGTATCCTCTCGGAGCAAAGAAATCTCAAAATTCTGGCCCTAATTATCCAAACATTTTTTAAAGGATCTGTATTTTAAAGAAACCTTTTAAAACTTCTGACATTAAGACACTAATTAATCATTTTGGTACCAATTTTGGGCGTATCGAGGGTGCTAGCCCTTCCTCGTATGTAATCGACTCCGAACCCAATTTTCAAAACTTGCACCAAAAACACTGTTTTAGAAAAACAAAATGTTTTATTAAAATAAAGGTGATCCGATCACACCAAATAAAGGTCGGTGGCGACTCCCGTTTTATTCCCATTTTCAAAACCAAAGTCAAACCCCTTTTTGTCGTTTTCCAAAAAATGGTTACGACAGCTTGGCGACTCCACTGGGGACACCTTAAAGAGAGTCGAGCCATAAATTGATTATTTTTTGTCTTTTGTCGAAAGTTTGAAAGATTATTTTAAAAATCACGATCTTTTATTGTATGTTGTTTCAATTTCGGCATTGCATTGCATGACCGTTGTGGTCACACCTTTAAGTGAGAGTGAGAAACTATTCCTTCGTGAGGTTTTCACCTCCGTGTAGGATAGTGGATCGCTTTCGGGATACATCCGTACCTATGTCTTCGTGAGATTTTCATCTCCGTATAGCCATAGGGAAATGTATTCCCCTGAACTGAACTCGATCCATATGAGCCTATAATGGGTGAGGATTGAGGAATCTGCTGGTTCAGGTACTCCTCTTTAGAACCAAATCTCATATAGTAAGCCCTAGGAGCCCACCTTATGTAGAACTATGTTAAACCCCTAGTGGTCACCTGGATAGGTACTCTATTTTGTTTATTTCTCTTGTGCTAACGTGTTTTGTTTTGTTTGTAATTGCATTGCATTGCATCACACCGCATCATCTTAGAAAGGAGGTGTTGATTCATATTCAATTGCTAAATAGAAGAGTTTATCATAAGGGAATGTGTTACTTGATAAAGTGGATTACAATACGATCGTTCGAACATAGTCCAAGTAAAACAACGAGATGACCGATAGCGCAAAAAAATACAAGACTTTGCCCGAGGATTCAAGCCGACAAAGATTATTCGAGAGTCATCATGTCTCCATTTTCTAAAAGAAGCTCATAAACATCGCGAAAGATAAGTGAGCGAAGAGGTACGGCCTGGACCAAGCAACAAGGAGCTAGAAGAGGTATCCATTGAGAAAGTTCACGGGCACGACCATAACATCCGGATACGAAGAAGAGGATTTCACCGGACTATGAGGACAAAGCCGCATATGTAATCCGTTTTATGTAAAGAAATGTATTTTCTAGAGAAGTTCTTCTAATGAAATTGAATTCATAATCAACGCCTCTCTTTCTTTATGCATGCATTTGCACTGTATTTCATGCATTTGCCTTGCATCATATCACATGCATTAAGATTTGTAGAAAGACCCTAATTAGGTGAAGTTATTTCAGTGACCTAGAAGACATGGATCAAAGAATGGAAAGGCTAGAACAAATGCAAAAGGAAATACAGGAGCAGATGCAAGAACGATTAATCAAGATACAACAAGACATGATAGAACAGATGCAGGAATCTCAGAGTAGCATGATGAATCAGTTGGCACAGTTGTTGGCCAATGAACGTGAGAAAGGAAAGGGCGTTGCTACTAGTTTGGGAAACGATAATGACGACCCTGTTTACCCTCCGGGTTTTACCCCGCCTAATACCCAAGTGCCATCGAAGGTGTGTCCTCAAAGGCCATCTATCGCGATTAGGCCTCAACAAGGGCAAAATGATATTAGACTACCCACGAACTCCGGCGTTGGCTCAGGATCCAATCCAGGAGATAACCCAGCCAATCCCGATTTGAATATAGCGAGAGAGGACGGGGCAATGGTTGAATCCTCGAAGCAATTAGAAGATCGTTGTAGATGGTTGGAGGAAAAGTTTAAGACTTTGGAAAATACTGATCACCACCATGGTTTTGACGCAAGAGACTTGAGTCGGTTCCGATTTAGTGCTTCCTCATAAGTTTAAGATGCCGAATTTGAGAAGTACAATGGGACCAGATTGTCTGAGGCGCATCACAATGTTCATCGGCGGATGGCGGGCATCTTAATAATGACCGATTCTTGATTCACTATTTTCAAGACAGGTTTGGTGGTCTGTCGCCAAATGGTACAACCAGCTTAGTCGTGCCCAAGTCAAGACGTGGAAGGACTTGGCACAGGCCTTCATGAAACATTATGGCCATGTAGCTGATATTGCTCCTGATCGAATCACGCTCCAAAATATAGAGAAAAAGCCAAACGAAAGTTTCAGCAATATGCCCAGCGGTGGAGGGAAGTAGCCACACAAGTTTAGCCACCGCTCCTAGAAAAAGAGACAACCATCTTTGTTTGTCAATACGCTGAAAGCTCCTTCATTAATCACATGCTTGGAAGTGCCACTAAAAGTTTTTACGATATTGTCTTTGTCGGAAATGATCGAACATGCAATCGAGATGCGGCAAGATTGAAGTGGGAAACCACTAGAAGGCTGCTCCTAGAAAAGGGATGACGAGGTGAATAATACAAACATGGGGACCCAAAGTCAATTCATCATTAACCACCAAAAATGGTGACTATTGAGTATCAAAGTTCGCCAAGGAAAGAATCCCAAGACAAGGAAAAACATTGAAAAACTCCAATTTACGTCAATCCCTATGACGTATAAGGAGTTGTATCAAAGTTTATTTGATTCACACGTTGTCTCCCCCCAATATCCAAAACCGATGCAACCTCCATACCCAAAATGGTATGACCCAAACACTCAGTGTGAGTACCACGCGGGGATCACAGGCCATTCGATAGAAAATTGCCTCACTTTTAAGAAATTGGTGGAAAATCTCATCAACATGGGTATTGTGAAGTTCGATGACGGAACAATGGCATACCCGAAAAGAACCGAAGAATAAAAGCTTTCTGAGCATCTGCCTTTATGTATTTGAGAGTGTTTTTGAACAATGAGACTGTGGAAGAAACATGTATTTTTGAAGCTAATCTAGAGTAATGTGTAAAACACACTTGTTGCTCCAAGCCTAGAAGCAATAAGATTTCCTTTGAGAAGTAGGCTTGTGTCCAGAATTTTTATTTCAATAAAATGCATCATTCTAAGTAAATATTTCCATTCTTTACATTTCATACTGAATATTTTTTCACTCATGACCATATCATACGAATAATCATCCTTAGGATCATTTATTCTTTGGATTTTCTGCCCACAATGGGCCCCCAGATATCAATGACATGAGCGATCTGTTATTCATCGACTCTCTTTTTAGTGAGATATGTATCTAGAGGGATCTAAGGACTTTGAAGATGACAAAGATTGCAACTTACTTCCCCAATGGTAGATCCTACCTTATGAAGTGTCGTGACGCTATGAACTAACGAAGAGATGAAGATTGAGCGTAGCTCTTCAGAGAATAAGGCAAGGCATCGTTGAGCCATTTTCGTGGATTCAAGATGTTTTCGCACGATCATATCAAGGCATGCCAAGCTACTAAAACATGGGTATCTTTATTAAGGTTGGGGTTCAAGAACCCATGTTTCAATGACCTAGCTAATCAAGAGGCTCGGGCTATTGGGGAAATTGTATCTGTTATGCCATAAAATGCCAAATCGAGGAAGACTGTGCCTTCTCCATTTTTCCTATATGAACAGGGATGTTAACAAGCCAGTCTTTAGCTAACATCGATCCATATTCATGGTCGTTGGTTACCTCATTGAGAGGGTGAAGGTCGCTTCATCTGCTAAAATTACAAAGTCGGCAGTCAAAAAAAAAGAAGAAAAAAAAAAAAAAACATTCAAGATTTTTTAAAAAATAGCTGAGACTTGTAAAGGTTGGCATAGAGAAGTTACCATTTACCCTTTAAGTTCCTTGAACGTTGGCTAGGACTTCTGCCGGGGCATCTTTCCTATTGGTTTATGAAAGGGAAACAATTGTTGGAAGATAGGATTCCTTTTCCCAAGCTTGGATTGAATTAGAGGAAGCGAATGCCTCAAAGAAGCTTGATTGAAAGTATTCAAGAGGTCAAATGTACAAAAAAAACGGATACGGGCTTGACAAAAAGGTTCGCTCAAGAGTATTTCAGGAAGATGACCTAGCATTAAGAGAGATTCTTCTTATCCAAAAGAACTCTAAAGAAAGGTAAATGCCTTATACAGCAAAGAAGGCCTGTTCTAGGGAAACATGAGTGATGACAAGGACCTGCCCAATCCGGTGAGTTCAGATTCAATAAAAAAAAAAGAGTTTTCCAAAAACGAAAAAACACGAAAAAGAAAAAAGAAAAAGGAGAGGCCAAGGCGAAAACCCGCAAAGGGCGCTTTGAGACCAAAGGGTATTTGAGTTGAAAACCCGAGAAGGGCAGCTCAAAATTTTGATCGAGAGTAGGGCATAAAGTAGTCTTGCTACGCTCGAAGAAGTATGTTACGTCTTGGGGCATCGACAAAGTACTCTGGATCCCCTAAACACATATTAAGCTCAAAATGGTCCTCAAGAAGTTGGAACAGAGAAGCTCAAGCTACGATATCTGGGGCACTTAGTTTCTATTTTACCCATTTTTGTTACTTGTGGTTATTTTATTCCTTTCAAAAAACCACCGATAAAATTCCTTCTTAATTACCTTTGCTACCATTGATTAATTTGTTTGTTTCGAGCTGTACTCCCAATCAATTTCCTTTTTGTCCATTGTTACAATCTTTTTCAAGCATTTTGTATTGAAATAACGATTAGTGGACTAATAATACTTTCATAAAAGGAGTTTTGCATATTACTCTGGAAGCTTCTGAATAATACAAGGACCTAAAATAGGACTATTGTTTAGAACTCACTCAGCTCAAGGTTTGGAAATATTGGAGAAAGATGATTATCTCTTTGGACCTTTTATTGGTTGAACGAAATGACAATACATTTCGCCGGTGATACGACCTTGACAGATAACGAGCAATGTCAACCCAAAGAAGGCAAAGGATCATTCTCGAGAAAAAAAAATGATACTCAGATTCATGCACATATCGAGGCCTACACATCCGGTCATTACACGGTGAATAGTGAACAGATCAAATTGATCCTATACCTCGAAACTGAGGATAGATGGAAAAAAACCAAATGTTATTCTCCTAGAGTTGCGATGAGAGATGCAAACTTTATGTCTCGAAGGTACAGTGGAAGGACCCCAAATTACAATGGGGGCAAGCTTGTTGAGAGAATATGATCATTGTTTTGGGCTTTCTATCAAAGATACTAGCTGAACGAGAAAGCATGATAACGACGTTGGTAGAACATTAATGGACTATGAGCAATGATGACCCTAAGCATTTTAAAAAAGGGATCATTTCATTTTGCATTCATACATCATTTCAAAGCATGTTTAGTTAGGAGCATTCGACTCATTGCATCCTAATCATCATAAAAAGACCATTCTCATGACATTCGCATTCATGCAAAAGTTATCCATTGTCATTTAGTTAGAGCATTCGATTTATTCGATCATTGCATCCTAATCATTGTAAAAAGACCATTCTCACGGCATTCTGCATTCATGAAAGTGTCGTCCATAACGCATGTAGTTAGGAGGCTTTGAGTCATTTTGATCATAGCACCTTCATCATTTGCATAAACACATAAAATTCATTCTACAGGATAGGTTCCTCAAAGAACGGTGTAACGATATTGAAGTACAGATTTCGTTCCCTTAAGATGGTAGTGGGGCAGACTGAAGATTGAAGTCTTCCTGAAGATAATAAGGAAGCACATTAAAAAGTACTGATTTCGTTCCTCAAGATGGTAGTGGGGCGATCAAGATTGAAGTCTTCCAAGATAGTAAGGAAGCAAATTGAAAGTTCAGATTTTGCTCCTTCGAGATGGTAGGGAGCGATTGAAGATTGAAGTCTCCCTGAAAATAGTAAGGAAGCAAAATGAAAAGTTCTGAATTCTTATTTCCTCGACGTTCCAGTAGAGTAGGTTGAGATTACAAATCCCGTCTCCCTGAGTTAACAATGAGGATCAATCATTATTCTTTTGAAGTTTCAGTAAGAGAAGATAGAGATTACAAATCTCTTCTCCCCGAATTCTTATTTCCTCGACGTTCGGTGGATTAGGTTGAGATTACAAATCTCGTCTCCTGAGTTAACAATGAGGATCAATCATTATTCTTTGAAGTTTCAAGAAGAGAAGATGGAGATTACAAATCTCTTCTCCTCAATTCTTATTTCCTCGACGCCCAATGGATTAGGTTGAGATTACAAATCCCGTCTCCCTGAGTTAACAATGAGGATCAATCATTATTCTTTTGAAGTTTCAGTAAGAGAAGATGGAGATTACAAATCTCCTCTCTCTGAATTCTTATTTCCTCGACGTTCCAGTGGATTAGGTTGAGATTACAAATCCCGTCTCCCCGAGTTAACAATGAGGATCAATCATTATTCCTTTGAAGTTTCAAGAAGAGAAGATGGAGATTACAAATCTCTTCTCCCAATTCTTATTTCCTCGACGTTCAAAGGAGTAGGTTGAGATTACAAATCCGTCTCCACGAGTTAACAATGAGGATCAATCCTTAATTCTTTGAATTTCAAGAAGAGAAGATGGAGATTACAAATCTCTTCTCCCAATTCTTATTTCCTCTAAGTTTTCGTGGATTAGGTTGAGATTACAAATCCCATCTCCCTGAGTTAATAATGAGGATAAGTCCTTATTTCTTTGAAGTTTTGGTAGAGAAGATGGAGACTACGAATCTCTTCTCCCTGAATTCTTATTTCCTCGAAGTTCCGTGGATTAGGTTGAGATTACAAATCCGTCTCCTCGAGTTAACAATAAGGATAAGTCCTTATTCCTTTGAAGTTTTGGTAGAGAAGATGGAGATCGAATCTCTTCTCCCAATTCTTATTTCCTCGAAGTTCCCGTGGAGTAAAAGTAAATCGAAGAATCACCTGGTGATCCCGAGTTTGTTGGGATCGATTGAAGAAAGCGATTTGACCTTCCGAAGTTGCGAAGCGGATCAAGATATCAATCTGTGGTCCTTAAGTTTGCAAGGATCGATTAAAGATAGCAGTTTTGACATTCCTGAATTTGCAAGAGCAGATCGAAGATAACAAGTTTGGCGATCCTGATGTTACAGGAGCGGATTGCAGGAGCAGGTCGAAGATACAAGGTGCAACAGAATAAATTGGAACTACAAGTCCTATCTCACCAAAGCAACGGTGGAATAGAATCGAAACGACCAGATGCGGTGGACTGAATGGGGCAATCTGAAGAAAAGAGCACCAAAAGAAGTTAAGACCCATTGAGACCGGTCAAAATGGGTCTTTCCTATCTCTTTGCTCTATTGCCGTTACACGACAATGAGCAAAGAGGGCAACAGATGCAACCCATTTGCCCTACCCAAACCCAACCAAAACCCAACAAGCCCAAAACCCAAAATTAGAAAAAGAAAACCCTAGCCCCAACTCTAAAGTGGCGCCGCCCCTACCCTCTGCCCAACACCGACCCTCCACCTGCCCTCTACCCACCGCCGACCTGCCTTCTGACATCGACCACCGACCCTTCAACTGCTCCACCACTTGACCTGCAAACATTAAACGAAGACAAGACAGAAAAGAAAAAAAAAAGAGTAAAGAATGGCTATAAAAAGCCAGAAAATGTACACTGTAAGGACCTTTATTTTTCGATCAATATACAAGAAAAAAGAGAAATTTCGAAACACAAAAAGCAGCAAATCTAAACACAAAAAACAACAACACAAAAGATTCATTGAAACCGAAAGAAACAGATCAAGAGGTGATTTTTACTTTCAAAACTCTTTTTATTTTTTTCATGCAAATATCTTGGTATAACACAAAAAATAAAAAAAAGAAAAAGTTACCTTTTTCAATTTACCATCAGTGTATGGTGGCGATGATGATGATAAACGGCTTGGCTACCGGCCGAAGCCCACCGGATCTCCCCTTTTCGAGAAAAAAGGAAGAGGAAAGGATTTTTTTTAAGGAGCTGCATCTGTTTTTTTTTCAATTTTGGGCTTTAATAGCCCTCAAACGGGCGCTTTTAGGGCTCCCTTAAGCCCAAAATGACGCTGTTTTGAATGACCCGACCCGATCCGACCCGCCTAGGATCCGCGTGTTTTGCCGTAAAATGGAATATTTACGCTGCAGTCATTCGCATTTTTTACCTTTCCAATCCAGTTTTATTATTCTCAAATTCGCCCCAAAATTTACTCGGATTCAAATTAAGTCCCTCCTATCTTTGCATGCTTTTGGCCAAAAGGGTTTATTGCCACTTTAGTCCCCGTAAGTCCATGCGTTGTAGATCGGTCCTCATCCTTTCTTTTATTTTCAAATTTAGCCCTAAAATCCCATTTTAATTTCAATTCAATCCTTTTTAAGTTGACTCATGATTTTGTACATTTATTATTATTATTATTATATTACTACATCATTATCATATTATATTATTATTATTACTTTATTATTATTATATTATTACTACTATTATTATTTTATTATTTTATTTCACTACTAGTATCATTTTATTTCCATTAACATATATTTATTTACATTTTTTACTATTATTTTATTTTATCACTACTATAATTATTACTATTATTATCATTATTTAGTATTTGTATCATTATATTATTATTATTATTATCTCTATTATTGTTTTGTTACCATATTATTATCATCGTTATTATTTTTATTTTTACTATTATTGTTATATTATATTATATTTGCTTATTCTTTTGCATATATATTACATTATTTATTGATGACTATTACTATTTTATTTTTCTTTCGTTTTATTTTACATTATTATTTATACATTATATATTATTAGTATTATTTATATTTTCATTGTCATTGTTCTAATATTATTTTTATTGTCTATCATTCTTGCCATGTTACTATTATAATTGTATTATTATTAATGTATCATTATTCGTATGTCATTTTTTACCGTTATCATTTTATTATTATTTATTACCATATTATCGTTATTATTATTATTATTCGTTATTTTCATTATTTTCACTATTCTTTCTTTCTTTTGTTTGCTATTACTATCATCTATTATTATAATTGTATGTGTTATCATTTTATTTTATTTTTCCTACTATTATTACTATTCTTAATATTATTAGTTTATCTATTATTATTATTGTCATTGTTATCGTTAGTAGTAGTAGTATTTTTATATTTACGTGTTTACGCCCATATTTGTTTTCTTAGCCTTGTGATATATTATTAAACAAAATACATTTTGAAAATTATCATATTTCCTTTAATTTTTTTTAAAAAATAAGGCAATGTTTCGTGTTAGAGATTAGTGGAATAGTGCCCTAACGTCTTTGGGTTGCAATTCTCTGTTTCACTAAATAATCAAACATCCTTCTATCCTATTTCATGAAATATGACACGACCTTGACTTGAGAGATTAAAACATCGTGTCCTAACGTCTTGGATGTGATGTTTAGATCTTTTCGAGTAAAGAAATCTCGATTTCTCTTGGCGAATACCTATATTTATTTTTAGCTCAAACACTATAAAATCAAAGTGCATTTACAAAACCACCTTATTCCGTCCAAAAGTTTTCAAATCGGGCAATGTTTGTGTGTTTAGAAATTTGGGGAATAGTGCCCTAACGTCTTGGGATCGATTTTTCGCTTGACTAAAACACTAAACGCCCTTTTAATAAATTTCAAGAACTCCGAGATAGCTTTGATTACGAAGGTTTAGAACATCATGTCCTAACGTCTTTGGATGTGATGTTTGTATCCTCTCGAGCAAAGAAATCTCAAAATTCTGGCCCTAATTATCCAAACATTTTTTAAAGGATCTGTATTTTAAAGAAACCTTTTAAAACTTCTGACATTAAGACACTAATTAATCATTTTGGTACCAATTTTGGGCGTATCGAGGGTGCTAGCCCTTCCTCGACGTAACCGACTCCCGAACCCAATTTTCAAAACTTCGCAGACCAAAAACACTGTTTTAGTAAAACAAAATGTTTTATTAAAATAAAGGTGATCCGATCACACCAAATAAAGGTCGGTGGCGACTCCCGTTTTATTCCTATTTTCAAAACCAAAGTCAAACCCCTTTTTGTCGTTTTCCAAAAAATGGTTACGACACCTAATATTTGGGAACTTTGAAAAAAGTTGTACCCTAACTTACTGAGTTTCAATTTTTATCGTTGAACTTAAGATGTTAAGTATCCCTTTTATTTTTAAAAAAAACTTATAATCTTCCAAATCAAAACTTATTCTCGGGAATTCAAAATGTTGTATCCTAACTTATTGGATATGATGTTTTGTGTCTCGAGGTAAGAATTTTCTAAATAAAGGTGAGCCTAGTTTCAAAGTCATGAGATGTTACATCCTAACTTATTGGGTATAACATTTTATTTCTTTGAGATAAGTAAGTCTAGATTTTCTTTCTAGTAAAAGGATCATATTTTAAAATTTTTCAAAATTTTGACACTAGGACATGAAACTATCAATTAGGTACCAAATTTCGAGCGTTACGAGGGTGCTAACCCTTCCTCGTGTGTAACCAACTCTCGAACCTATTTTCTTGTATTTCGTGGACCAAAATCAATGTTTTGAAATAAAACATTTTACAAGGTGATCCAATCACACCTAAGTAAAAAGGGATTGGTGGCGACTCACATTTTTGTTTTTTTAAAAAGTCGACCTTCATTTTTATAAAGTTAAAAAATTGTTTCGGCAACATCAATTAATAGTTATTCACTTATTATTTTATCAATTCATTTAAACATCATTTCCAATATCACCTAAATTATTAATAAATTTAGGTTTCCTAATTGAACTAAATTATTCAATTCCAAAAGGAGCTTCAAATTTGACCGAACTCTTTACTCATGCTATTCATCTCATTGCAAAGTTTATCGCTATTCAAAATTTATGCATTGTTTTTCTAATTTGAAATGTCAAAATCAATGAATTGATATGCAATTTTAGTTTAATTTATATGGTTTGTTTTAAAAAAATTTGGAATGGCAAGTATCTATAAATAATATTTTCTATATTATTAATGAATTATCTAAATAAATATTTAATTGTAATTTTGTAATAATATTTCAATTTGAATAAATTAACTTTTATTCGGGTCAAACTAAGTTCGAATTGTCCTATTTTATATAGGGTTGGGTTTTGACAAAATTTTAAGCTTATGTTTTGAACCGGGTCAAGTTTGGGCAGAGGCAATATCTAGAAACCTCCTTGTCTAGGCCCAAACCAAACCCAGCTCGGCCCGGCCTATGGAAAGTTCTATGCATGATGTTTTGAGTTTAAATATCATTATGATCAAATTCCCAAAAATAGAAGTATATGGACTAAATTTGAAATTTACGAAGAATACAAGTATTTATGAATTTTTTTAACCTATTATAAAATATGAATATTTTAATTATACAAATATGAGTATTTGTTTAAATAGTACTTAGCTTCATTTATCTCATATATAGAATATATGTAATTTAAATTAAGTTTTGATTATGTATTATTTATTATCAATTTTATATATGATATCAATTATTACAAAATATTATCTTATTATAAAATAAATTTCAATTATTAAAAGGAAATTATATTATAATATTTTATAACAAATATATTTATGTTTGTGTTCGTTGTTAAAAATGATTTGAAAATATTATCAAATATTTTACAATTTTTTTAAAAAATTAATTCATTTTAAAAGAATCATTTTCGACCACCTTAATGGTTATTAAGTAAGGAGAGTTGGAATCTTGAATGTCCAAAAGCCACCTAACATGGTCACGAAAGAATACGATAGTTTTGTTTTTTCCAGGTAAAGCATAAGATACTCTTTAAGTTAAAACCATGTTAGATTACGTCACATTTATTACGTGGGTGGCTGAAAAAAATATAGATGAAATTTGTATCTTTTGTTTGAAATATTTTCTTTATACTTGTATTATATTGGTATTACTTTTTATAACTTATCGTATTTAATGTCTTATTTCATTATTTTTAAATTGTGTAGATGCAATTTAGCATGTATAATATTAATGACATTACTAGATTTTAATTTTTTCTAACTCTGATTTTCTTTTTACTATTTTATAAGAATAACCAAATATTTAGAATTTAATCAAATGATATATTTCAGTTCGGTTGGCAAAGAGGAGATTTTAGGTCTTGAGTACCTATGTTTAAGACCTACCATAATCAATTATATACGTAAAGTTTTTGAGTTTTAGTTCAGTTAATCTTAATTTAGTTTTAGTCTCGACTATATTAGTACGATCGATTTATGATTATTTATATTTGTAACGATATTGTACTTGTTATATTTAAAAAAATTAAAATTATTTCACTTTTCTATTATTTTACATTATTAAGAGATATATAAAATTAATTTAATAAAACCTACTTTTAAGTAACCTTACATGTTGTGAATTTATCATTAAACTGAAAAAAGAATAGTGAGGTGTCTATTAAGGATAAATTCTGGTTGAAATTAAAAGAGGAATAAAACATTGAAATTGAGGATAAAAAATAGGTTTATTTATCGAGAAGTGCTAAGATTAACGTAACCTCACATGACTCAGATTCAGCACCACCGGCATTCCAATTTTATATTCTGACTAAATGAATATATGCCTCTTAATTTCCTTTTTGTCTTTCTTAAAAAAAAAAAGAAAAGAAAAAGAGAGAGAATATGCAAATGCCTTCATTCATCATTATCATCACCATCATCATGATGTGCTTGATTTTGCCTTTTACCCGGCTAATTGGAATATATACATGCGTGTGTATATATACATTCTATTTATTCAAAATTTGAGGGTTGAAGAATAAATATGAAAAAATTAAAGGATCAAAAGTGAAACAATCCAATTTCTTATGATATAAAATTGGTATGCATGGACTAAATTGAATAAATGGAGAATATGAAAGATTAAATTATTATTTACCAAATTAAGTAATAATTCGAAGAAAGAATTGTGGAAGATGTTAAAGGGTAAAATAGTTATTTTCCAATTAATATAATTATCATGAAGCATCATGATTATTATGGATATTAATGTTGAATTTTAATTGGGTGAAATATTTTATTATGATTTTATTTTTAGATATTTTAATTAATTAATTAATAGTTAAGGAATTGGAAAAGATGAAAAGAAAACATTGTTCTTCTTTTCCATCATTCACATTTCACCATCTATGAGAGAAGAAAGTTTGCTTTCTTTACAATTTAGTTATTTTATATATAAAAAATTCACTATTTTCACCTAGAAATTAAAGGAATTTCCATAATCAAGAAAAGAGAAAAATGATAAGTACGCTATGGAGAATAAGAATATCAATTTAGATTTAAGAAAATGAAGTTGGAGGAGAGAAAATAAGCTAAAGCTTCATTCCAAGAGAACAAGGTATGAATGTTTAGGTTTCAGATTGTTTTCAAGTTTAATTTATTAGAAAAGTATAGAAAATATGTTAAAGTGAAGATTACTCATAGAAAGTTTTATGTTTTGATATGATGTTAAAGAAAGAGATTGAAAAATGAATCATGTGATGAGGAAAAGAAAGAGCAAGTGATTTAAATTTGGAAAAGGTAAGAACCCATGAATTCTCCGGTTATTTATAGTTAAAAATGTAAACTTAGCTAAGTTTTGTGGTAAATTAGTAAAATAAAGTGTAAAACAATTTAATATGTGAACAAAGATAAAAGTTCAATGAATGTGTTATGAGATGATGAAATATGCATAAAGTATTGTAAAAGTAAAATTGAGGAAAAAATATGGAATTTTTATGATAACAAAGAGTAAATTGTCAAACTTGAGAAAATATGTGGATGAAATAATAGAAGTGAAATACATAAAAATTGATATGTGAAACAAAATATTGCCCTATTTGAGAAAGTATTAAAAATTTAATCAATTGAAAATTAATATTTTCAGCAGCTTATTTTTTTTAAAATGTTTGATAACCCACAATGAAATTAACTAGATCGAATTTTTCCCCAAAAAGAGTAGAAAAGGATAAGTAGATAGGACCTACTTATTGCTTAATAGAGAATAAATCAATTATTTTAATTTTATTCTATTTCATTTAAAGTTATATTATCCTTTATCAAACAATCTAATTATAATGGGTTTTAATTTTAAGTAATACACCAAACATATTTTATGAACTAAATTCAACATTTAATTTTTTAGTTTATCATAGCCTTAATGTTTTATGTTAAGTTCTGGTAGTAGTATATCAACTCTCAATTCAAGACAAATTACCTTAACATGGAATAGTGTTTTACTAAAAGGAAAATCGTTGATTGAACATACTCTAGCAACAATTCCAGTGGCAATAAAAGGAGCTTCAAATTTGATCGAACTCTTTACTACTATTCATCTCATTGCAAGTTTACCGTTATTCAAATTTTATGCATTGTTTTTCTAATTTGAAATGTCAAAATCAATGAATTGATATACAATTTTAGTTGAAATTTTATGAATTGTTTTAAAAGAATTTGAAATAGCAGTATCTATAAATAATCATTTTCTATATTTATTCATGAATTATTAAAATAACTATTTATTTATAAATTTGTAATTACATTTCAATTTGAAAAAAATAATTTTTAATTTGGTCGGATTAGGCTTGGATTATCTTATTTTATATAGGGTCGGATTTGGACAAAATTTCAAGCTCATATTTTAGACTTGATCAAGCTTGGACAAAGAAAATAACTAGAATCCCTTGTCTAGGTTCAGACTGAACCCAGTTCGGCTCGATCCATAAATATCTCTATGCATAATGTTTTGAGTTCAAATATCATTATGATCAAATTTTAGATCCATAAAAACATGAACACCTCTATTGCCTCATGGTCTGGAAAACATGGCCATAAAAACAACGTACTAATCTCTAAAGAATGTTAGATCCAATCGGTTAGAGTATCCTATCCCATTGAATTTCGAGTTCCCAACCAAGTGGGTGACTCTTTATTCTGTCTCGATTATGGATTGAATATATGCGGATTATCATCCTCCTATTTTCACGTTTTCTTCTACGACTTCCTTTTTGTCTTTTCATGTTCCAAAGGTGTTTTGCTTAGAGTAAAAACAAAATTGAAGGAATAAAAAAATTAAAAATATATTTTTTGTACTTGATAAGAAGGATGAAAATGACATAAAACTTTTAAAAAATGTATAATTTAAACTAATATATTTATAAGTCTCATTTTCTCCTCTTATTATTCCAATTTGGAAGAATAAATAGATAGTTAACATAAATCCTAGAAGCCTTTACATGTTGAGAGTTTCCTACAACCATATGATAAACAAGAGAAGTCACTTGAAAATTCTATTTTAAAGAAAAGTGACATTTACCTCGTTCACTCTTATCGATTTATCATGTCTGAATCTGAACTATTGCAAATTAGTAGCCATGATCGAAATCAACTTTCTTGCCTCATGAGGAGTTTTATTCACTATGGCACATCCGCTGACAACATCCATCATATATATTTCTTTCTATAGGTAGGAATCCTTCATAAAAATATTGGACGAGTAATTGTTCCGAAATTCTATGTTGTGAGCAACTAGCACATAGTTGCTTAAATCTCTCCCAATACTCGTGAAGAGTCTCCATGTCGTTTTGCTTGATGTCGCAAATTTTTTCTTAATAGCAGTAGCACGTGAAGAAAAAAATTCAAATTAACAATCTTACCATGTCAATCCATGTGGTTATAGATTCAGGAGCTAGATAAAATAGCCAATCCTTCACCTTGTCGGCTAGCGAAATGAGAAGGCTCTTAGTTTGATTTGCTCTTACAGAAAAGCGAAAATATAAAATAAAGTTTTAATATCAAAATTTGATATTTCGTGTTAAACTTTATTTCGTATTAAACTTTTGTTTGAATTTCTTTTAATATCAAATTACTTTTATATAATTTATCGTATTTTAGGTCTGCTTGATAGCTTGTAAAGCTTTTCCGTAAAAGCTTTTCAAGCTTTTCGGTGTTTGGTAGGTCAGTAAATGATTTTACATGGGAAAATATTTTACGAACACGGAAAATGAAAGCCTTTTTTAGGAAAATGTTTTACTGCTTTTGATTTCGGTAAGACATTTTCCTAAAATGTCGCCTTCTTCTCCCCTTCCCTTCCCTTCCCCTTCCCTTGGGTTGCAAATCGCTTTGGTCAAGGACCTTTTCCGTTCCTCCTCCATCCGTAAGCCCTTCCCTTGATTTGCAAATCGCTTTGGTCAAGGACCTTTTCCTTTCCTCCTCCATCCGTAAGGCTCATTCTTCTTCCGTTCTTCATCTTCTCTTCCGTAAAAAAAAAATAGTCTATTCATAAAATTAGAAAAGGATTCAAGAATGATATTGGAAAACTTTATGAACTTCGAAAGGTTAATCAAACTTAAAGGATAAAAGGCAATAATCCCAAACAAGAAAAACTCATGCCACGCTTAATTCCGATTCTCCAAACCCGAGTGACGGTGCTTAGAATGATGATGTCGATGTCAATTAATTCTTCAGAATTTGCGTCTTCGCTTGAAGTCGCCGCTTATCTTCTCCGCTGGTATGATCAATAGAAGACGATGATAACTATTGATGTTGTTGAATCTATTTACTTTCTCTCATCCATACAAAGTTCGATTTTATTTTTCTTAAACCGAGAAAGTCAGAATGCATTCTTGCGAATTGAACTCTTTTCTATTATTCTTTTTGGGTGTTCTAATATTGAATTTTTCATACGTAACACGATGATGGGATTTGGATCTTATGGTGGGAGCGCTTATGGAGGAGGATCTTCAAATTTATCACTTTAGCTCCACCTTTCACCGCCGATCGATCCATCCCAAAACCTTCTTCACTACCCCACTTGTTGATTTGGGTGAACCCTTGAATTGGCTTGATACTAATCCTTATAATTTTAATTTACGAACTCCGCTCAATGTTTGGACCCGTTCCCACTTCTTCCTTCGACCGTAATCGGATCTTTTGAACCCAAGACTTATTTCCTTCCTATGTTTCACCTCTCTTTCATGTTCCTACTTTTCGATGAGCGAGCTTGCACGGCCCGGACCATACCGCTCAATGGGGTGTTGGCTCGTGGGGTTGGGAGAAAGGGAACCCGTCTCACTCGGTGGGAGCTTCTATTCAAAGGAGTCGAATGGATCTCCTTCCTCCATTTTCAAGGATCATATCAACCTTGGTAAGTTTTCCTTTTCTTTCGATCATCTATAATATTCGTGTTGTTTTTGATAAAAAACATGTTCTAAATTTGTATCTTTTATTGCTTTCTTATGATTTACTTTTGTTCCTAGTGTTTTTGTCTATAGTCTTTTGTACTATGTCCGGAATCATGAATCAGAATTTGGATTTGAATTTCATTTCTATATAAATTATGAGAATCAAACTCATGTACTGTATACATTAGTTAAATTTAACTTGATTACATATTTGAAAGGTATAAAACATGAATTTCAAATTCAAGATAGTATCTATACTTCTATTGGTATTTTAAAATTCCAGTTGTCAACCATATAGGTTTATCTTTCTTGCATTTTCATTTTTCTCCTTTTTGCTTTGGTTATCCCATCTGCGAAGTTCAAGATTCAAAGGCATTTTGTGTACATGATAAAATATTTTAATTCGTATTCCTTTAGGCTCTTGATGACTGATCATATCTTGTCTCTTGCAAATTTTCCGAGTCAAGTCTTACCTACACATTTAATAAGCTTGCCGAGACTATTGTCTAAGATAGGTGCTGGAGCTATGCCTTCATATTGTTAAAACTCGAATATATAATCTGCTTGATTTAGGGTTCTTCGGTTGGCATGATTGGTAAATTTTCTTTATTCATATGTAGTCCGACCATATTATCTTCCCTTTCCTCTTCGTTTGTTTGCTTTATTGACTAATAGCCTCTACATAAACATGAAAGCGGGATGGTCGACTCATGCATTTTTTCCCTAGAACCTCTGGATTCATACATATTAAAGTTTGTCCCATCTTTATTCTCTTACCTCGCAGATTTTGACAAAATGAAAAAAGAGTACTCACCCTTTGTTTGGTCGCCAATTTTATTTCGCTTATCAATTTGCCATAATCACAATGATTTGTATGAAATGCATCTTCACTCTTTATTTATTGTGCATATTATTGGATTGTCAATTTCAATTTTAAGAAGAGGTGCATGTGGGAAGGAGGAACTAGAGGATGATTATATCAAAAGATGAGGTGTAATGCCACGTAACCCATTTTCCTTTCTTTTGGTCTCTCATGCAGAGTCATAAGGTAGTCATAAGGTCTTTTAACTTATATTTCATATGTAAACACTTGGATTTTCATTTTTATACCTTTTCATCAATTCATTTGAATCATCCATGGTTGTTTAGGTGTAAGCATTGGAAATGATGAGATTGTATCGAGTTGACTCCAAAGAAGGCTTCATTTGTAATGGTTTTGAAGGAATACCAAGTACTCTACTTGTAAGAACAACCATTTAATTTTAATTCTCAATTCAATGATGTTTTCTTTTCAACTTCATTATATATGTTCTCTTAAATTTCAGGTTGTTCCAACTAGTTTTGCCAAAGAAATGGGCTTGGGAGAGAAACTGAGCACCATGATAAAGAACTCGAGGGTAGGAAGTGGTCATTTAAACACCATAGTGAATGCAAAATCACAAGTTCGTCTAGGTGCGGGATGGTCACAGTTTGTGCAAGAAAACAAGCTAGAACTTGGAGATACTCTCTTGTTTCAAAGACATTCCCAATCTTGGTAATGTCACAAATAATAGGAAAGAAACAAGTGAGCAAATGTAGGTTAAAAAGTAGTAGCATACCATCATTTGTAATTTCTCTACAACTCTTTTGTATCGATTGTTGAAATGGCAACCATGGGTTGTATGTATGATCATGTTTTACCAGTCTCCTTTGCTTGGATGGTAAGAAAAAATAGTTTGATCATGGAAGTGCAGAACTCCTTTTTGTAAATGATCTAATCTTTCATTGAAATTGGAAACAATTTAAGAAAGCTTCAAAAATGCAATATCCATACACCAGGGATAACCATAGTCAATCAAGCGAAATTCTAGAGTAGAATATCGACGAATCTGAAGATGATGGCACTACAGAGATCCTAGAGGTCATCTCTCCAAGCAGGAAAATAAGAGAGGAACTGCAGTCGCCATGTCCTCGGTCTCATAATATGATGAGAAGTACTAACTCAGCTATTAAAACCAAAACAGTGTGCAATGGGATAAAAGGTTATAAAAGAACAAGTCATCATATAATTCGACAGTTGAAGACACAAGAAAAGTATAAGGCTATTGAGAGAGTTCGTAATACTTTTAAATCTAAGAACCCAATTTTCCTTTTGGTTAGCTTAATAATTGAATATTATTATATATTTAATTTGATTTATTTATTTATAAATAAATTATTGTAATATATGTAAAACAATTTAAAATATAAAAATTTATTAATATGTATATAAAATTTATTAATATATGTAAAACAAATTTTTCCGAAAAATATTTTGAAATCCAAACAATGTAAAATATTTTACATAGATTCATCCAAACACTGAAAATATTTTCAAGAAATCATTTTCCAGAAATCATTTTCCGGAAAACATTTTACTGCCAAACAAACAGACCCTTATTTCATATTTAATTTTTTTAAAATTGTGTACGTGCAATTTAGCATGTATAATATTAATGACATTACTAGATTTAGATTTTAATTGTTCTTTTAACCTTGAATTTTTTAACTATTTTTAAGAATAACCAAATATTTAGAAATTAATCAAATGAAAATTCGGTTCAATTGGCAAAAGCAAAGGCCTTGGGTCTTGAGTCAAATGCTCTTAATCTTCAATTAAGATTAATTGAATTAAAACTTCAAACATATCGATTACCTTCAATTAAGATTTGATTATTAATCTTCAAACATAGTAGTCTCTTCATCTTCTCGCACATTTGCTCTTTGTATAAGCATCTCTATCTCCTTAAAGTACTTATCAATGAGATCGATTACCTTGAACAAGGCGTTGAAGTTTTGTTTTGACTTCTCCGTAGTAATGAGAAGGAATTTAACGCTTTCGCATCTTGCTTCAACTCGTCCTATGTTTCAATTACCATTTCGTAATTTCTTTGACGATTAATTCCAAGTTGAATCCACCAACTCAACCCATAATCTTAAATTTCAAGGGTCGCCAATGTGACTTTTTCCTCTTTCCGATATTTATAGTAACAAAACATAAGTTCAATTTTTGAGTCTCACTCACAATATGCTTCGGGATCATACCTCCCTCGGAATGGTGGAATGTTGAACTTTGGTTTAGCTAAAAAATGTTGCCCAAGGTCATTATTAACCAAAGTCCCATCATTTGCACGAAAGACACATCGAGCATTATTTGCACGAAGACAAGGTTGATCAACCTTATCTCCTCAATTACAATTCTGTCGCTCAATTTTGGTACTTAGACATTCCAAAATTTTGCTGATTGTGTCAGAATAGTGTCACATTTCTAATCTTGAGCATTTCGAACCTCTTGATCCCTTTGCAACTTCCCAATCATAGTATGGTGAATCATTATGAAAGCCTGAAAAGAACACAACACTCAAGAAAAGAAAAGCTAAGCAAACCTCACTGTTATACACTCGCAATAAATAAAAAAACTCTAAGAGACAAAGAAAAGAAATTAAGATTTTCTCGCTTGTAACTTTTAAAGTGTAATCAAACTCAATAAAATTCAAAAAGATGTAGGATCACTCTCTAACAAAGTCGACCTAAGGCTCTAAGAAGCCAAAAAAAAAAAAAAAACTCTACTCCAAAGGAAGTAAGTTGCACAGAGAAAGGAGAGGCAACTCTCTTCGTACCTATTAGCACAAGAAATGAAAATGTGTTAGAATGCGTAATAGAATAAGAAAAGTTAAAACAAAAGAAACCCTAATGCTAGAATCAAAGAGAATAAACTACCCAACCGAAAACCCAAAACAATGGAAAACAAATTGAATTATTTTTGTTTGAGGTGTTCCTAATTTTCAAAAATCACGAAATTTAAATTGAGTCTTCTCAAATATTAATGTAGATTTGATCTAAAAATTTCAGCACAAAATTAAACCCACAAAATATTTTTTTATTTTTCACTTTTTTTATCTCTTTTTTTTTGTGGGAAATATTTTTATATTCTAAGAGAGTGCCAAAAACAAGATATAAAGTTTCAGATCATTTGGAAAGCGTTTACCATTGAAAAATAATTTTTCTCGAAAAATTTCTAGGTAAAAAGAAAAAAAACGCTTTTGAGATTGTTTGTTGAAATCGCTTTTAAGAACACAAAGAACACCTAAAACGCCCAAATCGATACAAAATGGTAAGGATTGAAGCAGAGGAAGGTTCAATTCAAGTTGTTTGACTTAAGAAGGAAAAATTTGGATGACCGAAATGAAGAAACCAAACAAATTTAGAAAATAATAAAAGAAATAAAAAATAAAAAATAAAAAATAAAGGATAAATATTCAAAATAATAACTAAATAGCGAAAAGATAGATTAAAGCAAAGTGGAAGATGGAATGATAAACTAATGGATATGATGGATAGAAGGATAAATGTCTAATTGAACCCTTCGAGATATAAATCCCAATAAACTCAATTAATGGCTCTAATCAACCTCCAAGAAATAATCCTTTACAAATTGTAGGGTGAAGAATGAATTCCATGACTCCTTGAAGAAAATCAAGAAGAAAACTACTTTTAAAAATCTCAAGAAAGAAACCTTGCATAAAAACAAATTCTGAGTTAAAATATTTATTAATGAAAATAATAATTGTCCGATTTGTGTAAAATGCAAAGGCCTATATATAGACTAGCTAAATAAATCTAAATAAAACTCTTAAGTATACTAGTTAATAATTATTAATTAAAATTTCGGAATAATAAAATAATATAATAATAATAGTTGATAAATACAATATTTGGTTCACATATAATAAAAATTAAGCCCAAAACCTGAACCTAATATGATTTAAACTTGAGTTAAAAGCCCGAAATTCATAATTCCTATCATAATCTCAATCATAAATTCTGCTCGTGTAGTCTTCACTAAAACAATTTTAACTTGAGCTCTTGAACTCAAAATCCAGTGATTTAAAGTGCATTTTGAAGCTAAGAGATAGATCTTGAATGCCATGAAGACATCTCAACACAAAAATGTCTAGATCCCATTTAAAAAGTTGTCGCAAGACTGCTGATTTTCCAAACTTGAAAATTGACAGCTTTGGTAAATGAAATTCAATAAATTTCACTCCATCCATACATGTATAAAAAATAAATAAAATTGTTTCATTTTTTTCTGAATATCTCATATTAATTCCTTATCGATCTAAACATCTCTTTTGTGGTGACATCCACTTTAAACTTCATAATTCCAAAATAAAGTGAGTAGATAAGAGATTTGCCTTCCAATTATATATCCTGACTAAATATATGCCTATTAATTTCCCTTTTGCTTTTCTTAGAAAAAAAAAAAAGAATATGCAAGTACCTTCATTCTTCATCATCGTCATTGTTATCATCATGTGCTCGATTTTGCCTTTTACGCTAATTGGAATGTATACATGTGTGTGTGTATATACATGCTAATTGTCACCATCTTTTAAAGCATATATTCACCTGCTTGATCAATTATAGAGGAATATATGTTTGTTAGCATCCTCACAAATTCAGACTTATTTAATAAAGTGAGATATTTAATAAATACGAGATTTATTATACACTTACATTCATAATGTAAATGAAAAAAATTAACAAATATATTTATTAAAAATTCACATAAAACCAATTGATATTTTGATTATAAATTATAATTGTAAAGTTAATTGTTTACTATGCATGAATTTAGAGCTCTCTAAGTGTCTGGTTACCCGTCTGAACCAGAAGGCCTACTCGATATATGAGAGGGTTTGGACAAGTAGATAAAGCGCCAAAAATGGGCTTGGGAAAATGTATAGTCCCGTTTTATATTTGATAGCTCTGTAGAAAGGTTTGGATAAGATGATTTGGCATTGGCCTAGTAATGGATTTTATTCGATGAAATCGGGATGCAAGTTAACCTCTAATTTATATTCCAATTGTAACACCCTTACCCGAACGAACGCCGATCCGGTATAGGCATCACAACCTAATCAGGTTATTGCTCAGATTATAACCTTACTACATTAAAACCTCTTACAACATCTTACAACAAGGTCTAAATTTAATACAAGGTTTATTATCCTAACTTTGAACTCAGAGGATTTTTGTAATACCCTGAAATAGGGGTAGATTTTTTTATTAAATTATTTTGCATAAGTGTGGTCATCATGGTGTTGATTGAGGTATTTTAGGTGCTAGTTATAAGCTAGGGGAAGGCCCGAGCTATAGGAGAAATTTTGTTTTTAAGTGTTAATTAGGGGGAGCTAGGCTAAGGAGGCTTTAAGAAAAGTTGTTGGGGATTTATGACATAAAAAAAATCAGCAGCAGAGTGGTTTAGGGCGCCACTGCAAACAAGGGTTCCAATGAGTCTTAAGTTCGAATCGTGGTGGCAACAAATGGGTTTTTATTTTATTTTGGCTTTTAGGTCAAGGTGGAGAGAAGTGGGATGGTTATGGGACTTTAAGGATAAGGGATAAGTGTTTTTTATTTATTTATTTGAAGTGATAAGGCTGATTTTATTTGTTTTAAATATTAAGATAAATGTTGGTTTATTCAAGATATTTTGAATAAGTGTGGATTATTTTTAGAGAGATAAGAGATAATTGTAGATTTATTTTATTTATTTTGAATAGATAAAGAAGAGATAAAGTATGGATTTTATTTATTTTAGTCTAAATAGGATAAGAGATAAAGATTGGCTTAATTCAAATTATTTTTGAATGAGTTTGGGAGAGAAAAATAGGTGCTTAATTTGAGTAGTATAAGTAGGGTGTTCATCCTTTGGCCATCCTTTCCTTCATTTTATTTCCTTTTGTCGAAAATTTGTTTGTTCATTTTTAATCTCCATTGTTGAAATTCTTCTACTTTTCCTTATTCATCTTTTTATTTCTTCCAACCCTAAATCCCTTGTAGCCGAATATTTCTTGTGATTTAAAGCCTTAGCCGAACCTTGTAAGTGCTTTTCTTCTATTTGTATTTTCTTTTATTAATAACCATAGCCAATCTTAAAGGAGGCCGTATTATTTTCTTCTATCGCAAGTTCTAAAAGCCGTGATCCATTCTCTCTTAGCCTCTTCAAGCAACGTGTAGTGGTAAGTAGTTCTCTCCTAGCACTTTGCTTATGGGGTTTCTTTCCATTAAGGTGCCGAAATCAAGTGTAGAGGCCTTAATTTCTTTGGATGGCGAATGTCCATTAAGCTATTTTATGTGTGTTTTGTGTAGCCGATATTAAGGAGCGATAAGGAGTTCTTCGGATTCGAAAGCATCAAGGTAAGTAGTATGTGTTATTCGCCAATGGCCACTATTCATGGATTTATGTATTAGCCGATCTTTAACATATAGTATATAGGAGTTCGATGGCCAAGAGCAAGAGCGCTTTGGGTTTTGGTAAGTAATGCGCTTTACTAAAGGGTGCATCCATAAATATTCATGTGTTAAAGCCGAACCTAACATCTAGTATGTAGGGATTTCGTCAACTTCATAACCAAAGGTGATTCGGGAATAGTTAGCAAGGTAAGTGGTGGTTAGCATTTGGCCTTAGGCCATTTTTGGTATCTAAGTGGCTAATCGATTCTGTCCATGATGGATTAGGGGCTAATCGACAGGCATAAGGGCAAGTTTCGGGATTCTAGATTATGTTAGATTCAATAGATCGTAATCTCGTTAAATAATCAGTGCATAGTTATCGCTACCGTCTCTTGAATGATTATATGTGTTATTTTACGTATGTGTATAATGTGAATAATAGCCGAAAGAAGGGCTAAGATTGTGAATACCTATGGTGGGCGATTGAATAATCAGGTCAGTGATTTACGATAATAAATGATTATTGATGAATGTATGAAAATGTGGTGGCATGTGATGTATATTTGTTTCAAGTGATATGTTGCCATGATACATATATATATGCATAGGACTTGGGATGTGACTATCGAAGAAAAAGGGTGTACATTATGTACGTGGTCTAATGTTAGCCTTGTGCTACATTAGCGCTTGATGTTAGCTATGTGCTTCATCAAGGGAGGTGCTGGCTAGGTGCCACATCTCGGGGTTGATGGCCGTGTGCATCACCGTAGACCGATTGATATGTGGGATCACTTAGGTGATCGGTGGCTCAACCATGGCCTTGAGCAAACAAGTCCGCCAAGGTAAGATATGTGGATCACTTATGTGATCGGTGGTGGATTAGCCACGCCTTGAGCAGTGGGGTCCGCCAAGGTAGGTGTAATGGATGGACCCTAGGTTGGGATGGGCTTGAATTGCATATTTATGTGTATGGATTTGTGTGGATATGGGCCAAGCCCATATGTGGAGATATGTGAAATGACTATGCACCGAGTTGGTTTGACTCACCCAATATTTTAAACCTTTTAGGTGATGCGTAAAGCTTGGACCGGGTTGGAGTGGATACAAAGGTGGCCATGCGAAGCGATTTTCATGCGAAAGATATTTTTAATTAATTAAGCATTTATATCTTGATTTTGATTATTCAATTATTGTAATAAGCCCCTAAAAGTATTTAAAGTTTGTTTAAGTGTTTCTCATTAAGTTTATTATTGTGTTTTATTATGGATTGACAATTGAGGAATTATTTGCAAACGATTTTATTTAAATCTATATATACTAAAGTTTTAATAGGGATATTTTATAAACACCACACCTTACTTAAGAATTTTAATGAGCACTGTTTTCTAAACTTAACAAAATTTTCGTGTTTTATTCCTAAGTTCAAATTTGTTTCAAACGTTTTCTGCAGTGGCATTTCAAATTCGGTCATAGTGAATGGGCCGGGTTTGGGGTGTTACAAATTGGTATCAGAGCCCGGTTCAAAACTCGGCTTTGAGGGTTGTGGGGCCCAAAAACATTTTCAAAATGGGCTTTTCAAAAATATGGACTTTCTATGAAATTTTCAGGTTTATTAGAGCATGGCACATATATCTCTGGCCCGAAGTCCACCAGGTAAGTACTTCTGATTGTTGAAGTGGTTTGAATTTGTGAACTATATGGGCTTTTATGGGAACGTAGATTAGTGAACTAGGATCTATTGAACCCTAGGACTAGTCTACTCAAACACATGCATAAGACTTAAGGACTATTAAACAAACCAGTGATTAAGTCGCCGAGCTAGGGTGTGGCAACCATCAGACGCATGTCTAGGATTGGTATTCAAGAAGAGCTTGGTATTTAAGCGATCCTAGCGACTCACCTCCTCTTTACTCGAATCCTACAGTGCGTAGCTACTGGTTCACCTTAACCAATAGGACTTATTCATGGGCTAAACCCGATAATTAAAACCCGAAAGGGACTAGCCATGCAGTTTTGATAAAATTCCTAGTTTTAAAGTTCCTAAATTACCCTCTTAATTTTAGTAAAAGATTATTGTGGAAATTTTTCCAAAATATCTCCAATTTATAAAATTACAAAAATGCCCCTATATTGTAAAAAATACTAAAAATACCCTTAATTGTAAAAACTACCATACTACCCTCAACTTTTGTTAAAATAATTTTACAAAATACCAAAATCTCTAGTTTTCAAAATATCAAGATACTCGATTTGGGAAAATTTACTTAAAATACCCCGGCCGGTAAAATTACCAAAATGCCCTTGGTTTCTAAATTTTCATATTACCTCGACTTTTATTTAAAATAGTCTTACTTTACAAAAATATCGAAAATTCTATTTTGCAAAAGGTAAAGATACCTATTTGGAAAATTACCGAATTACCCAATTACCAAAATAACCCCGATTTCAAATTTCGCAAAACCTTGATTTGGAAAATCTTTCGTTAAAATACCCATGAGTTTGGAAAAAAATTTGAAATGGCTTTAGTGATTTTCAAATTTACCCCATTTATTACCAAATTACCCTATAGGACAAATGACGAAAATACCCACAGGATAAAAGCGACAAAATGTTCGAATAGTGAATGTGGGTGGTGGATACCACTCGAAAGAATGTGGCCTTGTTGAGCAATGAAGATATCTCCATTATGAATGTGATTGTGAAGGTGATTCTCCGAATTAGAGTAGTGAACTCGAATCAAACTTTGATTGATCGAAGAACTACTCGAAACTTCTTATCATAAAATTGACTCGTGGATAAACAAAGTGAAACAAAATTTCTAATGCATAAAATTTTTTAATCGATTAAATTGCGACGTTAGACATGAGTTCTAGAGGACGAGGTCGTCGTGGACGCGGTAGAGGTAGAATGGTCGTGTCGGAACCCGTTAGGTCGGGTCAAGGATCTGGGACTAGGGTACGACCGCCACTACCAACAACTTTTGGTGTTGAGCAAGAAGATCGATGGGGATGATGTTTATCGCAGCAAGTCTCATGCGAGTTCTTGAGATGGTGGCTGGAGCAGGTGGAAATATGAGAGCTAGGAAGTTTGTACCTGAGCGACTCCGAGCCAATGGAGCTGAAGTGTTTCGTGGAGTATCTGGTGTGGCACCCAGTACTGCTGAGTATTGGTTGGAGGCAACGGAACGAATTATGGATGAGTTGGATTTGACCCCTGAGGAGAAAGTGAAAGGAATGGTGGCGCTGCTACGCGATGAAGCGTATCAGTGGTGGCTCACAGTTCGGGATGGTGCCATAGCTGAGGATCTAACCTAGGAGTACGTTAAGGCAGCGTATCAGAAAAAGTATGTGGGAACCAGATATATTGATGAGCAGAGAAAGGCGTTTCTAGGGCTGGTTTAAGGGAACAAGTCCGTAGCAGAATACGAGGCTGAATTCCTAAGGTTAAGCCGATATGCTCGAGGAGTAGTTGCTACGGAGCATGAGCGATGTGTCCAGTTTGAGGACGGATTAAGGGATGACTTGAGGTTGTTGATAGCTCCTCATCAGGAACGGGAGTTCGCTGTGTTAGTCGAAAAGGCTAAGGTAGCTGAAGGGATTAAGGACTCGGTGAGACAGAACAGAGATAAGGATAGGAACCGGGATAGGAGGAATTTTGGATCGTTTGAATCATCTGAGGGCCTTCAGAAAAGATCGAGGGTTGAAAATTATGTTCGTGTTGCTAAGCCAGCTATGGAAAATTTAGACCGTCCGTGTGCTCAGTGTGGAAGGTATCATGTCGGCGAGTGTTGGAATCAGAAGTGAGAATGTTTTAGGTGTAAGTCTAAGTCTCACCTGATTAAGGACTGTCCTCAGGATCCAAATAGGGCTCGGACAACAGGCCAAGGTCATGTGCAGCCGGGTAGAGATGGTCAGCAAGTGACAAGGGGTCGTGGTCCGAACCATGGAGGAAATGGTTCAGGCCGAGGTCGTAGAGCACCAAACAGAGAGGCTGAAGGTGCAGATGCAAGGCAGCCAAGGTTGGTTTTTGCAGTCGGCTGTCGCGAGGGGGAAGATGTGCCCGAGGTGACAACGGGTAAGTTTCTTATTTCTGGAATACCCTCAATTGTCTTGTTTGTGGTTAAGTTAGTTCGTTCTTATGTTGCTAGTGAAGTGTATGGAACTTTGATTATGAACTTAGAGAGTGTGTCTAGAAAGTATGATAGTTCTTT
Organism: Gossypium rotundifolium; assembly: GCA_025506655.1. Classification (NCBI taxonomy): domain Eukaryota; kingdom Viridiplantae; phylum Streptophyta; class Magnoliopsida; order Malvales; family Malvaceae; genus Gossypium; species Gossypium rotundifolium. The sequence goes on from CP106726.1 coordinate 84,549,476, forward strand.
AAGATCAGAGTGCGCAACAGTAGCGTAGTGTGTTGAGTTAAGGATGCACGATTGAACGATAGTAAGTAATTTCGAGGACGAAATTATTTTAAGGGGGTAGAATTGTAATACCCTGAAATAAGGGTAGATTTTTTATTAAATTATTTTGCATAAGTGTGGTCATCATGGTGTTGATTGAGGTATTTTAGGTGCTAGTTATAAGCTAAGGGAAGGCCCGAGCTATAGGAGAAATTTTGTTTTTAAGTGTTAATTAGGGGGAGCTAGGCTAAGGAGGCTTTAAGAGAAGTTGTTGGGGATTTATGACATAAAAAAAAATCAGCAGCAGAGTGGCTTGGGCGCTACTGCAAAGAAGGGTTCCAAAGAGTCTTAAGTTCGAATCGTGGTGGCAACAAATGGGTGTTTTATTTTATTTTTGTCTTTTGCGTCAAGGTGGAGAGAAGTGGGACGGTTATGGGACTTTAAGGATAAGGGATAAGTGCTTTTTTTTTTTTATTTATTTGAAGTGATAAGGTTGGTTTTTATTTGTTTTAAATATTAAGATAAATGTTGGTTTATTCAAGATATTTTGAATAAGTGTGGATTATTTTAGAGAGATAAGAGATAATTGTAGATTTATTTTATTTATTTTGAATAGATAAAGAAGAGATAAAGTATGGATTTTATTTATTTTAGTCTAAATAGGATAAGAGATAAAGATTGGCTTAATTCAAATTATTTTTGAATGAGTTTGGGAGAGGAAAATAGGTGCTTAATTTGAGTAGTATAAGTAGGGTGTTCATCCTTTGGCCATCCTTTCCTTCATTTTATTTCCTTTTGCCAAAATTTGTTTGTTCATCTTTTAATCTCCATTGTCAAATTCTTCTACTTTTCCTTATTCATCTTTTTATTTCTTCCAACCCCAAATCCCTTGTAGCTTAATATTTCTTGTGATTTAAAGCCTTAGCAGAACCTTGTAAGTACTTTTCTTTTATTTGTATTTTTCTTTTATTAATAATCATAGCCGAATCTCAAAGGAGGCCGTATTTTTTCTTCTATCGCAAGTTCTAAAAGACGGATCCATTCTCTCTTAGCCTATTCAAGCAACGTGTAGTGGTAAGTAGTTCTCTCCTAGCAATCGATTATGGGGTTTCTTTCCATTAAGGTGTCAAATCAAGTGTAGAGGCCTTGATTTCTTTGGATGGCCGAATGTCCATTAAGCTATTTTATGTGTGTTTTGTGTAGCCGATATTAAGGAGCGAAGGAGTTCTTCTGATTCAAAGCATCAAGGTAAGTAGTATGTGTTATTCGCCAATGGCCACTAATCATGGATTTATGTACTAGCCGATCTTTAACATATAGTATATAGGGAGTTCGACAGGTTTCAAGAGCAAGAGCGCTTTGGTTTTGATAAGTAATGCGCTTTCACTAAAGGGTGCATCCATAAATATCCATGTGTTAAAGCCGAACCTACCATCTAGTATGTAGGATTTCATCAACTTCATAACCAAAGTGGTGATTCGGAATAGTTAGCAAGGTAAGTGGTGGTTAGCATTCGGCCTTAGGCCATTTTTGGTATCTAAGTGGCTAATCGATTCTATCTATGATGGATTAGGGGCTAATCGACAGGCATAAGGGCAAGTTTCAGGATTCTAGATTGTGTTAGATTCAATAGATCAGAATCTCGCTAAATAATCAGGTGTGTAGTTATCGTGACCGCCTCTTGAATGATTATATGTGTTATTTTATGTATGTGTATAATGTGAATAATAGTCGAAATAAGGGCTAAGATTGTGAATACCTATGGTGGGCGATTGAATAATCAAGTTAGTGATTTACGATAATAAATGATTATTGGTGAATGTATGAAAATGTGGTGGCATGTGATGTATATTTGTTTCAAGTGATATGTTGCCATGATACATATATATATATATATGCATAGGGCTTGGGATGTGACTATCGAAGGAAAAGGGTGTACATTATGTACGTGGTCTAATGTTAGCCTTGTGCTACATTAGCACTTGATGTTAGCTATGTGCTTCATCAATGGAGGTGCTGGCTAGGTGCCACATCTTGGCGGTTGATGGCTGTGTGCATCACCGTAGACTGATTGATATGTGGGATCACTTAGGTGATCGGTGGCTCAGCCACGGCCTTGAGCAGCAAGTCTGCCAAGGTAAGATATGTGGATCACTTATTTGATCGGTGGTGGATTAGCCACGGCCTTGAGCAGGGGGTCTGCCAAGGTAGGTGTAATGGATGGACCCTAGGTTGGGATGGGCTTCATAATTGCATATTTATGTGTATGGACTGTGTGGATATGGGCCAAGCCCATATGTGGAGATATGTGAAATGACTATGCACCGAGTTGGTTTGACTCACCCAATATTTTAAACCTTTCGTGATGCGTAAAGCTTGGACCGGGTTGGAGTGGATACAAAGGTGGCCATGCAGTAGATTTTCATGCGTAAAGATATTTTAATTAATTAAGCATTTATATCTTTAGTACTTTGATTATTCAATTATTGTAATAAGCCCCTAAAAGTATTTAAAGTCTCTTTAAGTGTTTCTCATTAAGTTTATTATTGTGTTTTATTATGGATTGACAATTGAGGAATTATTTGCAAACGATTTTATTTAAATCTATATATACTAAAGTTTTAATAGGGATATTTTATAAACACCACACCTTACTTAAGAATTTTAATGAGCATCGCTTTTCTAAACTTAACAAAATTTTCGTGTTTTATTCCTAAGTTCAAATTTGTTTCAAACGTTTTCCGCAGTGGCATTTCAAATTCGGTCGTAGTGAATGGGCTGGGTTTGGGGTGTTACATGTTTCAACAAATACAAATTGATCGCTCCATTTGGGATAGTTTCTAGTAGTTATCTCTATCCTATGTGCATGACACTTCTCCTTAATACTTTTTGTCTCAATACGATTTGGCTTAGTCCCTTCTCGAGTCCCTTATCATGCATATATTGTGATCACAAATCAACCATCATAAGTTCAAATAAACTTAGAGAGTTTCTTTTTCCTAAACATAACCTGCCATGTTGGGGTTCAAATAATAATACTAATAGTAATAATGTAATGACTCCCTTCTCATTTAGGCATTACTCATAAACTGTCATAGTGGACTTTTCCCAATCCCGATTCTATTCACTAGCAGATGGATCATTGAAAGATTTCCTTTCGACCATTCTCTCAACATTCGTTTAGCCTTGACAGATTCTCTGTATGTTTCACACTATATTTCTTTTACTCAAATTCTTCCTTTTGGTGCTCATTCCCAAATCTGTTTAGTCCATGTCAGGCTCTTTTCTTATCGTGGTCCCAAAGGACTTGCTAAGATTCCATCCATCAGGATAACCATCGAGGCCCCCTACTACTCAATGGATGAAGTCCCACTTGGGGCTTTTAACAATTGGATCACTTTCTCTTAATCCTCCTTATTCTCGTTACCCCACACATAGTGTGGCATATCCGTGAGTGGTGGTCCACTTTGCCCTTCAGTACCTAGTAGCCTACCATTGGAGTGAATAATTTGTTTTCACTCCTAGGTTGGTCCCTACAAAACTAGCCATTTGGATAGTACTTTCCCAGTGGTTTTCTACCTTAAGGGAATGGTCTTGATAGATAGATTTGTCGTCTGGTATATCCTTCTTTGTCAATGGATTCTCTTTATCCCCTTTTTTCCTTGTAAACTAATTGGTATACCTTTTTATCCATTCTCTAGCATCTAGGGTTTCTCTAAGTGCCTTCTGGCGGTTAGTAATTGCAGATCCTTATCTACGATCCTTGGATACCATATTTTGTTTGCCTGCAGAGTAGGCACCATTAATGTGTCATTTCCCACGACTATCTCTTGCTGGGTTACCACCTGTATGCCCTATTGGCTCTCACAACTACCACTCTAGTAGTCTCTTACCATTCTCATTACCTTCCTCCATTATTGGTGGATTCCTTCATCCCATTGGCTATCCATCGTGCATCATACATTCGTTATTCTTCTAACCCTTTTTCCTCCTTGGGGGTTGTCCCACGATTCTATTATGAGTTCCCACACATTTTTATTGTCCCGTCGGACTCTCTCTCTATTTCTCACTATGCTAGCATAGTTGAGCTATGGTCTTACATAGGTACCCCATGTTTAATGTCCTGACGGACTCCCATAGTTGAGCTATGGTCTTACACAGGTACCCCATGTTTAATGTCCTGACGGACTCCATTAGCTACCATAGTCTAACTATGACCCTACTGTCGAAACCATTTTTTAATTTAGAAAACGGGGATCGACTTTAAAAACGAAAATGGAGTCGCCACCAATATTTTTTCAAGGTGTGATCGGATTACCTTGAAATTAGTCATTTTAATAAAAAAACATTTTGATTTATTAAAACAATGATTTTGGTCTACGAAATTTGAGAAAACGGGTTCAGGAGTCGGTTACGCACGAGGAAGGATTAGCACCCTCGTAACGCCCAAAATTGGTACCTAATTGATTAATTAATGTCTTAATGTCGAAAATTTGAAAAGATTTTAAAATATGACCCTTTTGATTTTTCAAAACTTATAACCTTTAAAAAGACATTCAATTATTTGGATAAAAGAAAAGTCGAATCTCAATAAGTTAGAGCACGACCTTTTGAATTTCCCAAACAACAAATATCCTTTGTTTTGTTTTTTTTTTTTTGAAATCCCTATCTCAAAATATCAAAATGTCACATCCAATAAGTTAGGACGCTACATCTTAAATTCACAAAGATAGGTTTTTTATTTGAAAATCATATATTTTAATTTCAAATAGGGTATTTGATCATTTAGACTTAATGAGAAAAATCGAAGCCCAGTAAGTTAGGGCACGATTCCCTCAAAACTCCAAATGTCAAATATTGCCTTATTTTAAGAAATAAAGTTTTGGATAAAAAGTGGCAATTAAATGAGATATATTTTAAAACAATGATTTGAGTAAAATGTATCATTAATACATTACAAAACACAAATATCAAAACAATATACTACAATTACATGATATAATAACATTTAATACTAATATTGGCAATTAAGAGAAAGAATAACATAAAATAGCAAATGATACAAGTAATAAAAAATTGAAAAAACGATATGGCAAAATCTAAAATAGTTAATATATACATAATAAAATAAATAAATATATTTTAAATAAATAATATAAAAACTTTGAATAAAAATGTATAAGGGATAACTTATAATAAGTATATAATATACCATTTAAAATAGATAATATACATATTTTAAATAAACAATATATGGAAAATTTTGCCTTAATAATAAAACAATTTAGATGATGTACAAAATACAAATTTTCAAATAATACATAATATGATTAAAGTTAAATAATATATAATATATATAATATATAACAAATAAAAATAAAATATATATGATAAAACAATTTAACGTAAATAGGGAAAAGCAAAAAGAAAAACAAGTTTAAAATAACTAAAATAAATGAATAAATAATGATTAAGCAATTAAATGGATAAATAAAAAAAATTTTAAAAAATGCATAAGTCAACTTAACTCCCGCAATACGAGGATTCAACGAAATTCCTCCACCAAAATTTAACTCGAACTGAAGCAACTAAAAAAGAAACGAAGATGAGCAAAAAATAAAATAAGAATAAGCCACAAAAATAAGAACGCAAAAGAGAGAGAAATTTGAGTGAATGCTCTCAATAATTTTTATTACTCTAAACTCATGTGTCCTTTACAATTTATAGTTAAGCCTCCCCAAATCCAGCAGTACAGATCAATTACATCAGCGACTAAGATTAAAAGGTATCTACAAATTAAATCTCTAAGATTACAAAATCATATCTTCTAAGATTGCATATCATATCTAAGATTTGCATATCAAATCTAAGATTGCATACCATATCTTCTAGGATTGCATATCATATCTAATATTTGCATATCATATCTAAGATTGCATATCCTTGAAGATTATGTTCCCATATACATCAAGCTTATAGATGGACCTTCAATCTTTTCAAGTAATGGGCCATTCCGATCGGGCCAAATGATATATTTTGGACTGGACTTGAACTTTGTTTTATTATTTTTTGTATGGGCCCGAGCTAAATTGGCCTATTACACCTACTTCTCAGTATCCCCATGTTTATCATCTTGGCGGACTACTTTGTGTTTAATGTCCCATAGGACTATCCCGTGTTTAACTTCCATCGGACTATCCTGTGTCTAATGTCCCATCAGACTATCCCATGTTTAATGTCCCATCACACTATCTTCGATGTCATAGTGTTTTTCAACTATGGTCTTATTATACCGTCAAATCATCTTTTGATGCCATGGTGTCTTTTAGCTATTATCTTACACAATATCACCTGTGTTTATTGTCCCAGCGGACTATTTGTGATTCCATAATATCTTTCAACCATGGTCTTACGCAATTTTGTTGTCAACTCATCACTTGATGCCATAGCATATCTCAGCTATGGTCTTACTCAATATAACCCCGTGTTTTCTGTCTCGATACACTGCCAAAGATGCCATAGTCCAACAATGGTCTTAGTCCAGTTTACCATGATGTCATGACATCTTTCAGCTAGGGTCTTACTCATTTCTATCATGATGTCATAGCATCTTTCAACTATAGTCTTACTCATTGAAGGCATATAGCCTCCAATCGGTCCCATGGCCTCGCCATGATATTCACTCTTCCGATTTTATCCCTTCCATTCCTCCATCTGACCATCCTATACATTGATGCTTGAACACCGCAATGTTCCTTCTGCAAGGCTCAGAGCTTTGCACATCACGGTTTACACTCCTTGATACTCTATGACGGTATCTAAAAAAATCATCTCACATTCCTATTCCTATCTTCTTCTATTTCCCTTCATGATTTTCCTTATCATGCATACTAGCCTAGAATGGAGAATACTAATAAATTCATGAAAACATGCATCATGTTTTTGTAGTTCTGGGTTTGAGTATAAAAACTCACTTGATGCTTCTTCGCTTTGTTTTCCTAGCTTTTTCGTACGCCAGAACTTCCATTCTCTTGACAGTTAAGCATGACAACCAAATCATGGGTTAAACTTAGTATTTACACTTTAAATCTAAAATTTCCAAAAACATGCAAAACCCTTTTAAAATGGTTCTAGAAACTCTTAACTTTGTTTCCTAAAGTTTACATATACTAGAGGGCTTAGAACCTTACCAATATATTGGTTTCTCTACTTGTCCATCTTAAACCTTACGATCACTGCTCCATGTAGAGCTTCCTGTAATCATCTCGTCTTCGGGGCAACAAAGAAGATGAATAAATGGAAGAAAATGAAACAAAATTTTAGATGAATCCCCTTATTGAAGTCTCCTCTCAACTATTTATATACCTCCTCTCACGTTCTTCAATCGTTTAGGAACCATCCATTGCCAGCCATTTTGTCCCCCACTAAGGAACCGATTGGTCCTAATCTAACAGAACTAGACTTGGTTCTCAACCATGCTTTATTCCATTTCGAACTTTTCTGGTCTCTCAATAAAGACCGCCAACCTACAATTTCTTTCAATTTAACCCCTAATTGTTCCAAATTTTTGGGTTAAAAGGATTTCGGGTATGAGACCAATTCTATTTTGAATGAAGATGATGATCCTTGATTGGATATTTGGAATGGCCATTTCCAACTGAAGGTCAAGGTTTTACTTGGAGGTGTCTTAGAAGCTTTATTCCTACCAAGGAAAGGTTAGTTGGTAAAGGTTTAAATGTGCCTTCAATTTGTGTCTGATGTGGAGAGGTGGAAACATTTGATCACGTTTTTATTTCTTGTGCACTCACTCGGGTGGTTTGGTAATATTTTGGACTTCCACATCCGCATCCTGATGTTCTCCATTTTATTTGAACTTTGCTTAAGTCGGTTGACATTAATAGAGTCTGTTGAACTCTTACTATTTTGTGGAGCATTTGGTTCCATCGTAACTTGTTTTTTGGAAGGATGAGGTGTTTTCCTCACAACGTGATGTCAATTTTGCAGAAACTTTCATAGGAAAAGGTTGGAGGCTTAGTCTATTTTTGGTGTCGAAACCATTTTAAATTTTTAAAAACGAGGATCGACTTTAAAACGAAAATGGAGTCGCCACCAAACTTTTTAAAGGTGTGATCGGTCGCCTTTGAAATTGATCATTTTAATAATTTTTTGATTAAAACAATGATTTTGGTTTACGAAATTGAGAAAACGGGTTCGGAGTTTGATTCGCATACGAGGAAGGATTAGCACCTCGTAATGCCCAAAATTGGTACCTAATTGATTAACTAATGTCCTAATGTCGAAAATTTGAAAAATTTAAAATACGATCCTTTTATTTAAAAGAAAACTTGAATAAATCAAATTGTATGCCAAGATCCATTTATCTCAAAGAAATAAAATGTCACACCCAATGAGTTAGGATGTAACATTTCAAGACTTGAAACTAAGCTTGCCTTTTGTAGAAAATCCTTACCTTGAGTCAACAAAACATCATATCCAATAAGTTAGGACACAACATCTTGAATTCCGAATAAGTTTTTATTTAACTTTTTTAAAAGAAAGTAATAGGTTCTTTAGACTCAAGAGAAAAATCGAAACCAAGTAAGTTAGGATACGATTTCTTTCGAACCTTAGAACGCAAGTGTTTGCTTATTTTGAAAATCGGATAAAATGTAATACGATCGTAATAAAATGGAAAATGAATTTAAAATAAAGTGTAAAACGTTTTACAATGCTAGCTTATATAACAACATGATGATGTTAAAATATAATAACAATAATAAAGGTAGAAATAAAATACAAGAAAGCAAAAGCAAGATAGACAAATGAAATAAAATAAAAGAGAATAGTAACAAAATGAAAAATATAGAATAATAATAATAGTAACGAAAATGCAACAACAATAATAAAATATATTAATAAAAAATAGAAAATAAATAAAAATAATATTAGTAATAATAATAACGAAAATAGCAGAATAATGTTGATAATAAAATAAAAATAAAAATAATAATAATAAAGTTAGCTATAAATAAAATAATAATAGTAGTAATATTAAAATAATAATTATAATAGTAAAATAATAATAATACTAAATTAGTAATAATAATGGTAATAATAATATAAATAGTAATGAAAATAATAACAAAAGTAATAGTAAAAATAAAAATAGTATTAATAATAAAATAACAAGAATGATATTAAAAGTAATAGTAATAATAAAAATAATAGTAATAGTGAAAATAAAGGTAATATTAATAATGATGAAAATAATAATAATAACAATAGAATTAATGTAATAAATAAAAATAGAAATAATATCACTAGTAATATTAAAAATAATAAATATAATAATAACTATAATGGCAATAATAATATTAAAAATAAATAACAATAATGAAATAATGAAAACAATAACAAGAATAAAATAATAATAAAAAACTAAATTAAACTTAAAAATAAAATTTTGGGGTAAATTGGGAATAAAAAGAGAGAGGGAGGATCAAATCGCAATGCGCAAATGAAATTAAGGGACTGGAATGGTAAATGTAACACCCCTAACTCGTATCCGTCATCAGATTAGGGTTATAGGCATTACTGAACCCGGCACAAGTCAAGATTATTTCATACGCAAATGCATGGATAAAGTACATTCCACTGCTACTATTTTGAATAAACTGCATTTTCCATCCTATCCCAAATCCCCATCATGCATATCATACATAATATTTATTCATTTTTAGGATATCTACTTACATTCATTAAGCAAGCCACTACTCATGTAACCATGTATAATGCAATGGCCAAAATCATGTATAGCACTCAACCATTTAATAAGTATGTATATACTATCCACCAAACATATATCATTATAGTATTATTAAACAATATACGCATTCCACAAACGTTCTTTATACTAAGCACTTTCATAGATATATATAAACATACATCCTTAAACACTCAAAAATCAATCCCTAATAAGAAACAAAACCATTTTCGATGGCTCATACATATATATACATATAACCATCAATTTGGTCAACTCAAAATGGTTTAGTCTATACATGCCATATACTTAAAGTTTATTCACAAAGGAGATACCAAAGTATCGATGATAGTGTGATGAACTGCTCAAAACGATCCCCAAGTTCAAGTCTTTACATCAAGAAATCTATAAAACAATGAACAAACACACCAAGTAAGCTATTATAGCTTAGTAAGTTTCAAGCAATTAACTCACATATAAATTTTATCACAATTAAATAATTTGTTTGATTCACATTCTCTTTGCGAATAATCAATCATTCAAAATAATTTGCTTAACTACGTTATATGCATGTACAAATATATATATATATATATACTCTTACACCACATTCGCATCATTAAAATGAATGTAATATATTTTCTTTACTTTCCATAATCTCTATTTTACAATTTAACCGTCTTCCATCGTAAAGTGTCATAAAAGTACATACCTTTAGTTTAATTATCCATCCAACTTACCGATCGTGCTTAACATGTAATAATGCACTCGTACATTTCGAATACATAATATCATTATTAAAAGGAATCTTTTAGCAAACCTCGTACTTACACATTTGTTAATAAGGTTTAGTAACGATCGCTCACATAGAGCCAGTTATTTAATACTTCTCAATAACGTACGCTCACATAGAGCTGTTACTTAATACTTCTCGTAACGTATCGCTCACATAGAGTCGTTACTTAATACTTCTCGTAACGTATCACTCACATAGAGCCAGTTACTTAATACTTCTCGTAACGTATCGCTCACATAGAGTCATTACTTTAACACCTCGCACCTTTAGTGCTTATTAATCGATTTTCACGCAAACATAGTGCCATGTTCCTTCCCAAAATACCACCTCATTCTCATAAACATAGATTATTATATTTAAACTAGAATACAAAACATCATAGATATGCATGACCGATTCCATCTATCCTTCCCATGAAATCATACCACATTCGGCTTTAGAAGGCAATTATATACTGTCATCAATTCGATACCATAATCATACATTATAAATCTATACTCAATCCCACCTTAATCATACATCATTTATTCAAAGCTAATAAGAACACTAAGCTCATATTCGGCTTTAGAAAGAAGTTATATACTCTCATCAATTCAATACCGTAATCATACATTATAAATCTATAGTCAATCCCACCTTAATCATACCTCATTTATTCAAAGCTAATAAGAACACTAAACTCATATTCGGCTTTAGAAAGAAATTATGTACTCTCATCAATTCAATACCATAATCATACATTATAAATATATACTCAATCCCAACTTAATCATACCTCATTTATTAAAAGCTAATAAGAACACTAAGCTCATATTCTAACCCATGAATATATTTTCATGTTACCATTTGACATTCGGTCTTATACCAATGAATATATTTATCCTTACTTAGCAATTGTAATTCATGTAATCAATTTCAATTTAACCAAAATTGCTTAAAACTTACCTCGATAGCTGTCAAATTAAGCTTCCCGGCTACTCGTTAAATTTTGTTTTCCCCCGTTCCAAAGCCTTTTCCTTTTTTTGTACTTGATCTAAATAATTTAAATTGAACTCAATAATTAATTTTTTTAATCATTCAATTTGATCCATAACACAATAATTTAGCAACATTACGAATTTACCCTTAACTTTTACAATCTATACAATTTAGTCCCTAATACAATACTCATAAATTACTCAAAACTTGTCCAATACCCTTTATGGCCGAATCTTTCTAAGGGTCATATACATCAATACAAAGTAACTATTTAGCGTTATAACCCCTCAATTATTTATTTTAACCTTAATTTCTAATTTACTCTATTTCATCAAAAATGCAAGAATAGAACTTACTAATCTAACACCTAACATTAATATTTCACCATTAATCCATAAAAATCTCAAGCTTTCAACAATGGTATCTCATGAAAACCACAACCATGACATAAATTATTACATGGGCTATGTAAAGCTCTTAATAACCATCTCAAAAGTGCAAAAATCATCCAAAAATCTAAAACATACATACCCAATTTTTGACTTGAGATGACCGAATAAGAGAAAGCTTATTCTCTTCTTCTTCTCTAATGGTTTCGGCAATGAATGGTAGAAAAATGAGCATGCAAATGATGTTTTCTTTCTTTTATTATTTTAATCTCCCACTTACTAATAAGAATTCAATAAAAAAAATATATATATAGTGGGCATAATGCCGTCCACTTCAATTGCAATTTGTTTAATTGCAAATTTGATCCTCACAATGAAATAATAAGTTAATCTAGCCACTCAATTATAAAATATAATAATACACCACTAGTGGTGTGCATGGGCCGGGCCCAAAAAATTTTTTAGGCCCGATTGGTAGGCCCGAGCCCGGCCCACCCAAATATGGGCCTAAAATTTGTCTGGCCCGCCCACTTTAAAATTGGTAGGCAGAGCCCGCCCAAGCCCCGCCTGACTAGGATAAAATTTTTTATTTTATTAAAAATAAAATATAATAAATTCAATACATTTTAAAAAATAAAATAAATATTAAAACAAAAATAAATGAAAATATAATAAATCAAATACATTTAAAAATATAATAAATCAAATACAAATAAAGAAACATTTAAAAATAAATCAAATACAATTAAAATATAACAAATAAAAATATTTGGTAGGGGTGCCCTGCCAAAAAATCATACTGAGGTCTGCCCGCTTTTCTAAATCAGGCCTCATTTTTGCCCAAGCCCATTTTTCGGCCTATATTTTGTCCAAACCTCCCACATTTTAAGGGCCTTGGTGACCAGGCCGCCTACCATGCACACCTCTATACACCACTAACTAAAAACAATTGATATTTAATATTCATGTAATCATCATGCCGTCCACTACAAACAAAATGGATTATTTAACATGCAAGTCCTTTCTTTCAACCAACACTTAAATTAAACCCTTTTATTTAATGAATGCTACTTTATACTTTATCTATTTAATCCTTTCTCTAAATTCAAGAACATCAAGCAATAAAATTTGCACAATTCAACACATTCTTACTCAATATCACTACACACGAAAATAAAATAATATTATGAGATTTTTCTGCCTCGGTTTCGTGGTCCCAAATCACCGCTCTGTTTAGGGTCATAATTAGATTGTTACAGTAAATATCCTTTACCTCCAAAATGCGACACTTCATGCGGGACTAAATTGGAACAGAAGGAAAATTATGGGGCAAAATTGAAAACAAAATGAGTTGCATTAAAAAATAGAAAACGCGGAGGGACCAAAAGCGCGATAAAACCATCGTTTAAAAAACACACGGATCTACCCTCATTCGATTTGGGTAATCGGGTTGGCCTCCCCAAAATGACGCCGTTTTGGCGTTTGGGGAGGCCCATGAACGACGCCATTTCATTTTTCTATAAAGGCACATTTTCAATTTTTTTCATTTCTCCGCTTGCTTAAAAAAAACAAAAGGGTTTCCTTTCTCTCAATCCTCCGCTTTCAAGCCTAGAATCATGCGATGGCTCGGCCAACATCGCTGCTTGTCACATCCGCTTTACCACCAGCGCATGGTGGCCAAAACCCCAAAAGTTAAGTTTTTCTCCTTTTTTACTATATTATAAACTTTAATATATAAAAAAAAAAAAAAAAAAAGAAACTTAAAAAAGACAGATTCGAAGAGAAGAAAAATAACGAAGAAAAAAAAACCTTTGCTCGTCTGTTTATTGATTTTTTTTATATTGTATTGTATATATGCATGTGTATTTACATCAAATATATTCGTCCTTTTATGGCCACTGTCAAAATACAAATTTTGGTATTATTTTTTTTCTGGCTATATTCGCGTTTCTCTGTCTTTTCTTTCCCTTTTTCCAGATGAACGGCGAGGAGGGGGCAGGATTCACGCGCTGATGGCGGCTTAATTTCTAGCGGTGAAGGCGTACATGAGAGCAACGACGGCAGCAAGCTGTTGGGGTTAGGTTTGCTGAAGTTGTTTAGGTTTTGGGCCCTTTTAGGCTTAGGGTTAGTTGGGTTATTTGGGGTTTTGGATAGTCTATTTGGCCTGTAAATGGACTGTAAAAAGGGCTTTATTAAATATTATTTTTTTGGTTTTTGAATGGTATGGGCCCGAACAAAATGGACCTATTACAGCTGCCCCTCTTTGCTCATCGTCGTGTAACGAAAATAGAGCAAATGCTATAAAATGACCAATTTTTTTTGGTCTTATCGAGCCTTTACTTCTTCAAGTAGTCTCTAACCCATCTACAACTTCAAGGAGATTGAATCTGTAGCTTTAATCTTATTCTACTACAACTTCGTGGAGATAAGACCGCTCTTGTAGATTTAATCCATCCCATCGTAACTCGTGAAAGTGAGACTAGTATCTTTGATCTTGCTTCATCGCAATATTCGTGAAGACAAGATCTACTATTTTTAGTCTGTTCATCAGAACTCGTGGATGCAAGCTAAAATCTTTGATCTCGCTTCTCGCAACTTTAGGAAGATAAGATATGCTGTCTTCAAGATATGTTTCATTGTAACTTGTGAAGGCGTAATCGCTATCTTCGATCCGCTCATCTGCAAACTCAAGGATGCCAGACTAGTATCTTCGATCCACTTCATTGCAATCTCAGGAAGATAAGATCTACTAACTTCAATCTGCTCCACTGCAAACTCAGGGATGCCAGACTAGTATCTTTGATCTGTTTCACCGCAATCTCAAGAAGACAAGATCTGCTATCTTCAGTCTACTCAACTACAAACTCAGGGATGCCGGACTAGTATCTTCGATCTGCTTCAATGCAATCTCAGGAAGACAAGATCTGCTATCTTCAGTCTGCTCCATTGCAAACTCAGGGATGCCAGACTAGTATCTTCGATCTGCTTCACTGCAATCTCAGGAAGGCAAGATCTGCTATCTTCAGTCTGCTCCATTGCAAACTCAGGGACGCTAGACTGGTATCTTTGATCTACTTCACTGCAATCTTCGGAAGATAAGATCTGCTATCTTCAGTCTGCTCCACTGCAAACACAGGGATGTTAGACTAGTATCTTCAATCTACCCTACCACATTGTCCTCTAGGGGACATAACCTGTAGAATGGATATATGCTTATGCCTAATAATTAGGATGCCTTGATCGAAATGGGTCAAATGCTCCTATTTAGACAGGCTATAATATATGAATGCATAAATGTTATGAGAATGATTCCTATTTCAGGTGTCATCACTCATTTATTCGTCAAAGTTTCATCTTCGTTCCTCTTGAAGTATCATATTCTGCTCAAATAATTTGCCCCATGGAAACTTTAAGGCCCACTCCACTTGAACCTTAGGGACACAAGGCTTATACCGCCTTCAAACCATCCCACCAAGAGTACATGATTTAATCCGTTCCTACAGGATCTCTTTCAACCTCAATCCATTCCATCGCAATCTAAGGCTTTTGAATCCTTTCCCGTCAATTTGGTTAGTCATATCATTCCCCAAATGTTATGACCCAATGAGAATGCTTACAAAATGATCCTCTCTTAGGATTGATATTGATCACCTCATTATTTTGTCCAATCACCATTTGGACAAAAAATTCAAAGAAATAGTCTCAATCTAGACTTTTTCTCAAGTATTACCAATCCTAACACATGGAAATTTTGTAAACAATTGTCCTGTTTCAGTTTCTTGTATTATCTAGAAGCTCCTAGAGTAATATACGAAACTCCTTTTATGAAAGTATTATTAGTCCATTAATCGTTATTTCAATATAAAATGCTTGAAAAAGATCACAACAATGGACAAGAAAGAAATTAACCAAGAGCATAGCTCGAAACAAATAAATTAATCAAAGATAGCCAAGGTAATAAAAAAAATTGATTGGGGTATATCTTAAAAAGAATAAAGTAATAAAAGATAACCAAGGCCATAAAAGACAATTGATTGGGGTGCATCTTGAAAAGAATAAAGTAATCAAAGAGAGAAAATTCAAAATGGGTAAGATAGAAGCTAGGTGCCCCAGATATCGCAGCCTGAGCTTCTCTGTACAAATTTCTTAAGGACCATTTTGAGCTCAATACATGTTTAGAGGATCCGGAGTACTTTGTCAATACCCCAAGACATAGCATACTTCTCATTGTTAATTCAGGCATAGCAAGACTACCACATGCCCTATCTTTGATCAAAATTTGAGCCGCCCTTTTTGGGTTTTCGGCTTAAAACCCCTTTGGTCTCAAAGCGCCATTTGCGAGTTTTCGCCTTGGCCTCTCCTTTTTTTTTTTGAACTCAAGACGCCCTTTGTGGGTTTTTACCTTGATCTTTCCCCTTTCAAGTAAAATACTTCTTGACTGAACCTGAATTCACTGGATTGAGCAAGTCTTTGGCATCCATCTCGGTCAATATCAATGCTCCTCCAGAACAGGCCTTCTTTACAACATAAGGTGCTTCCCAGTTTGGCACCTGCTTTCCTCTGAAATCCTTTTGTATAAGAATGATCTTTTTCAACATTAAGTTCCCCTCGTGGAATTCTCTAGGATGAACCTCTTTGTCGTAAGCTTGCATTATCTGACCGTGATGGATAACTTTTAACCTTTTATTCGATTAGGTTCAATTGGCAAAACTGTTTCTAATCCAATGTGTTGCCTCAGCGAAGGTTCTAGCCGATGTTTGATAAGACAGAGGGTAAATGGTAACTTCTTTATGTCAATCTTTACAAATCTCAGTCATCTTTCTCATGATCCTTGTTTTGTTGTTTTTGTTTTTGTTTTTTTCCTCTCTTTTTTTGCTACCTTTACTGCACTATGATATGGCGTCTGATCTTTGAACAAACTTCCAAACTTTTGACATTGTCCGTTTTAGCATTCTTTTTTGGCACCTGATCTTTTTTTTTGAGAATTTGATGACTATCGACTTCGTAACGTTGGCATATGAAGCTACTTCCACCCTCTTAGTGAAGTAAACGACAACCACGACGATGAATGGATGTCAACTAGAAGCTTTTGACAAGATCGGCCCCATAATATCCATTCCCCACATATAGAAAATCTATGAAGAAATAGATGAGCCACATAAGCCTTGTCTTCTTTAATTTGGCATTTACGACATAATTGAAGCAATCTCCCTTTTATGGTGGACCAATAGTACCCGAACCTTATGATTATCCTGGCTAGTGTAGAACCATTATCATGTTCTTTAAACACCCTTATGGATCTCTTTTAAGATTTTCCCAGGCGTGTCTTGATATGATCATTTGAAAACATCTTTAAATTCTTGAAAATAATAACAAAAGTAATAGTAAAATAAAAATAGTATTAATAATAAAATAACAAGAATGATATTAAAATTAATAGTAATAATAAAAAATAATAGTAATAGTGAAAATAAAGGTAATATTAATAATAATGAAAATAATAATAATAACAATAGAATTAATAGTAATAAATAAAATAGAAATAATATCACTAGTAATATTTAAAATAATAATAATAAATATAATAAAATAATAATATTAAAAATAAATAACAATAATGAAATAATGGCAACAATAACAAGAGTAAAATAATAATAAATAAATAAAAACTAAATTAAACTTAAAAATAAAATCTTGGGGTAAATTGGGAATAAAAAGAGAGAGGGAGGATCAAATCGCAATGCGTGAATGGAATGGAGGGACCAGAACGGTAAATATCCCTTACCTCCAAAACGGGACACTTCGTGCGGGACTAAATTGGAACAGAAGGAAAATTATGGGGCAAAATTGAAAACAAAAATGAGTTGTATTAAAAAAATAGAAAACGCGGAGGGTCCAAAAGCGCAATAAAACCATCATTTAAAAAACACGCGGATCTACCCTCATTCTGGTTAGGTAATCGGGTTGGCCTCCCCAAAACGACGTCGTTTTGGCGTCTGGGGAGGCCCATGAAACGACGCAGCTTTTTTTTTTTTCTATAAAAGGCACATTTTTCATTTTTTTTTCATTTTTGCAGTTGCATCAAAAAAAAAAAAAAAAGAAAAAAAAAGGGGTTTCCCTTTTTCTCTCAATCCTCTTCCTTCAAGCTTAGAATCCGGTTATCGCTCCGGACAATCACATTGTTACATGCCATCCATCGTTAAGTTTTCTTTTTTTTACTATATTATAAGCTTTAATATATGTAAAAAACAAAAAAGAAACTTAAAAAATAGATTCGAAGAGAAGAAAATAACGAAGAAAAAAAACACCTTTGCTCGTCTGCTTATTGATTTTTTTTGTATATTGTATTGTATATATGTGTGTGTATTTACATAAAATATATTCGTCCTTTTATAGCCACCGTCAAAATACAAGTTTTGGTATTATTTTTTTTTTTTGGCTATATTTGCGTTTCTCTGGCTTTTCTTTCCCTTTTTGCAGATGAACGGCGAGATGGGGGCGGGATTCACGCGCTGATGGTGGCTTGATGTCCAGCAGTGAAGGTGTACATGGGAGCAACGACGACACCAAGCTGTTGGGGTTAGGGTTTGCTGAAGTTGTTTAGGTTTTGGGCCCTTTTAGGCTTAGGGTTAGTTGGATTATTTGGGCCATAAATGGACTGTAAAAAGGACTTTATTAAATATTATATTTTTTGGTTTTTGAATGGTTTGGGCCCGGGCAAAATAGGCCTATTACATTTGGTATAACTGAACCTTTAGCGCATCTAATTACCTCAACATATGGCTCATGGGTGGATTTAAAATGCAATGCTGATGGAGCTTTATTCGGGATGATATTTATTCCAGCTTTGGGGTGATTATTTGGGATCATACTAGTGTTTTTATTAAAGGTTTGGTTGGCCATGTTAATCCTTCTTGGGACCCTCATATTTGTTAGAAGATGGCCTTCCATGCAGCCCATGCAGCAACAAAGTAGTAGTAGACATGCCATGCATCGAGCCATGCAGAAGCTATTATTTTATGTGTAGCTGATGAAGTCTTTTGTTTATTTTGTAAACTTCAGTCAATGTAATGAAGTTTAACTCATTTTGAACTATGTTAGGTTGATATTTTATGTAGTTTTGATAGTGACTGAGCTGATAAATCAGCTTTGTTTATGTGTGGAAGTCATTACTACAATTTTCTATGTAATTAGTGGTGTTAGGTGAAAGCTTAGGTAGAATTTGACTTGTAATGACTGTGATCAACTTGTATTTGTATTGGCATTATGCCATTGTTCATTTTGAATGAAAATTATTGAAGTTTTCAACCATATGCTCCATTGTTCTTAGCTTTTCTCTTCATTTTCTGTTAGCTTTCTTGCTTGTTTCTTCTGCAAGTCTCGAGCCTTACTGCTCAAGCTTCAGCTGAGTTTTATTGCTAGTTGATCATAACACCAACATTATTATTGAGATTTTTACTATTCAAGAAGCATTATATTGGGTTCGCACTAATAGATTTAATAATGTTGTGATTGAGTCAAACTGCCAAAGTGTTATTAACGTATTAACTCAGTCAAAAGTTGATGTATCTAAATTTGGTATCCTTGTTCAGGATTGTATTTATCTCAGTTCTTTCTTCTCCAATTGTCCATTCTTTGGACGAGAAGGGACGGTAATAAGATGACCCATAAGTTGAATAGGGTGGCTTTATCTTATGCTTCTTTTCATGATTTCGCTATTCCGCTTAATGTTCTTCTCCTTATTCTTAGTAGTGATATTGTTTCAAGTACTTAAGAGGATGAGACGTGCAAGGTTGATATGCATTTGAATAAACCTATTGGCTTGGGTCTTTAGTTGTCTCACTCGTACTTTTCTTGTTTTCTTTCTCTATTTTAATATAGCGTTTTTTTCTCCTAAAAGAAACTATATAAAACCAACTCAAATCCAAATATTATTTAATTTAAAATCCAAACCCATCCTTAAAGAAAACCCAAATCCATTAGGATTTGTGTTAGATTTAATATATAAACTTAGGTCTTATTTGAAAGAGTGTTGAAAAATTCAATAAATTGAAAATTAATATTTGAAGCACTTATTTTTTTTAAAACGTTTGATAACCTATGATGAAATTAATTAGATCAATTTTTTCACAAAAATTGTGGAAAATGATAAATAAATAGGGACCTACTTATCACTTAATAGAGAATACATTCAATTTTTTTTGTTTTTTGTTTTATTCTATTTCATTTTAGGTTCTACTATCCTTTATCACACAATCTAATTATAATCAATTTTATTTTCTCAACACTTAATTTTTTAGTTTATCAAGCATAGCCTTAATGTTTTTTGTTAAGTTCGGTAGTAATATATCAATTCTCAACTCAATAAGAAAAATTACCTTAACATGGAATAATGTTTTACTAAAAAGAAAATCATTGATTGATCATACTTTAGCAACAATTCCAAAGGCAACACAAGGGGCTTCAAATTTGATCAAACTCTTTCACTACACAAAAACAGACTTTTAGCGGCATTTTTAGTGGTGTTTTAATGAAAAACGCCGCAAATATTATCTGTTAGCGGCGTTTTAAATAAAACACCGCAAAAAGTTGAGCAATAGAGGTGTTTATTTCCAAAACGCCGCGAAAAAGGAGAAATAGCGGCGTTTTTCTCCCAAACGCCGCTAAAGACCTGAGCATTAGCGACGCTTTTGAAGAAACGCTGCTAAAGATCTGAGCATTAGTGGCGCTTCTAAAAAACGCCGCTAAAGACCTGGGCATTTACGGCGCTTTTGTAGAAACGCAAAAGACTGAGCATTAGCGGCTTTTGAAGAAACGCATAAAGACTTCGATTAGCGGCGCTTTTGAAGAAACGCCGCTAAAAGTTTTCATATTTTTTCTTATTCTTGCTTTGAAATATATTTTATTTTGATACATTCACTTATAAGCAATGAGAAAGTTTCATTTTAGTTATTTAATTATGAAAAGTTACAAGCGCTAACTAAACAATTTAGAAGTTTTCATTTAAGTTATAAATTAAGCTATTAAAATTGATTTAGGGTTTAATGTTTAGTATGTTAATTTCATGGTTTAGGGTTTGTTATTTTAGTGTATGGGTTTAGTGTTTTAAAGTTTTTGTTTGGCTTTATTGTATAGTGTTTAATATCTTAGTGTTTACTCTAGTATTAAGGTTTAAGTGTTAGTGGTTAGGGGTTAAGGTTTAGGGTTAGGGGTTGGGTTTAGGGTGAAATGGTTAATGGGTTAGGGTTTTAGGTTTTAGGTTTATAGTTTATGGTTTATAGGTTTAAGGTTAAGGGTTTGGGGGGAAATGGTTAATGTGTTAGGTTTTTGAGTTTAGGGTTTATATATGGTTTAAGTATAAGATTTTAGGGTTAATTTAGGGTTTAGGGTGTTAGCTATATGACCCAAAATCCCGAAACTGAAATCCCTCATGAGGGATTTATGTTTAATGTGTTAGCTATTAAAATATATGTTTTGTACTACACTAACATTGGCCACATGAATTCCCAAAAAGTTGGTCTCGGATTATGGTTTAACGTTTGCAATTTAGAGTTTAGGATTTGAGTTTTATGGTTTAGGGCTTTGTGTTTGGAGTTTTGAGTTTAGGGTTTGGGATTTAGGGTTTAAGGTTTAAGGTTTAGGGTCTAATGTTTATGATTTAGGGATTAATCTTGGATTTTTTAGATCTTATACAATATTAACACAATTATTGATATAATTAACATCATTTTTTTATTTATATATTGCATACATATATAAAAAGTTATATTTATTCAATATAAAAATATATTGATGTATTTATATTTTAAAGTAATGTGTATGATTAAATGAAAATTAAAGTTTCAAATATACAATTAAACCATAATTGAAATAAAATTAAAATTGGAAAAAATTAAAATTAAAATTTTATATGTTAATTTAAAATTATAAAATCTTCAAAAAATTTCAAATTTTCTTAAAAGTTAAATATTTTGGAATTTTCAAAAATAAAATTCAAAAATGATAATCTTAACACAAAAATTTTGAAAGAAAAAAATAAGTAAAAATGAAAAAAATAAAATTGAGAATAGTGGCGTTTTCATAAAAAAGCATAAATATGTTCCCGAGATTGAAAACGCAATGTTTTATCGAGGTTTTAGTGGCATTTTACTAAAATGCCGCAATAGTATATGATATAGTGGCGTTTGTTAAGAAGCTCATAAATTGTTCATTTATTTTTTAGTGGTGTTTTACCAAAACGCATAAAATGTTGGGATATAGCGCTTAGTAAAAACGTGGCAAAAATGTTATTGTATTTTAATTAAAACGATGTAGTTTGGTATTTTTTAGTGGCTTTTTTGTTAAACACCGCAATAGGTATGTTTTAGCGGCGCTTGTTGATAAACGCATAAAGCTTGAATTGTTTTAGGCAAAAGATCGTCGTTTTGCTCTCCTCCATTTCCCCCAACCATTAAACTCGATTGAATCAATTTTCCCTTCTTCTGAATTTCATTTCCCCCTTCGTCTGAAATCCCTAAATTGAAGATTGAGTTGCTAGTGGATAAAACTGAGAACCTTCGCTCACAGTTTAGTCCTATTCAGTCTACATTTTTTGGGTAACTGAAACGACTGCTTTTTGCTTCTTTTTTCTGTTGGTTTTTAGGTTTTCATCGTTAGAATAAGTATGTCTCTACCTTTTCATCTCTATTTTAAATTTCAGATCTATGCATCTTTCTTTGTTTTTCAGTTTCTTTTTGTTTGAGTTTTTGGTTCTTAGCATTATGAAAAACTTTTTTGGTTCGTCCTTTCAAATCTGTTGATGTTTGTCTCGTTGTTCTTTAGTCAGTTTATCGACTACTATGTTTTTTTTTTCTTGTCATTTGTATTTTTGCCTTTTCATTTCGCTTTTGGGTCCCTCGCTTGATGTCACAACTCCTTCAGTTGATGCATGTAGAGTTTATTTGGTTTCGAAAAGATAAAATTGATCGTTTTGGGTATCTTGATTGCCTTGATTCTTATCATTCATTGTTTGTCTACCATGGCTTCAATTGTTAAAATCATCTTGGATTTCCTTGTTCGGTTTTTTTGCCTTCTTGTTGGAGTCTGGATATATTAGTTTGTTTTACTTTGTTGTTTTAGGTCACATATTTCTCTCTTCGCTTGCCATATAGCAGAAAATTTAATCATCCCAACCTGGAGTGTTTTGGTTAGCTCTTTGCTTGACAGACCACTTAGCTAACAAAATCATTTTATCAACAACTAAATTTAGCTGTATTACTCTCTGTATTTGAAATTTGTTCATGTAATTAAAGATTTTATATGCCTTGTGTTCATATCTAAGTATGACTGTAACATCCTGATAATTAGGGGTTATGCATTTTCTATTTAACTGAATGATGTTGCATGCTTAATTATTATTGAGTGTATTTTGGAAATTATTTTGAGCTTCATTAATTAAGTGAATGCTTAGTGAAACTTTTAATTTCTATTAATTAAGAGAGCTAAGCAAGTTAGGCCTTAAGAATTAATGACAAGGAGTTTTAAGCATAAGTTGAGTAATTGGCAAAGTGGTTAGGATGCATGGATTAGTGCTTGAGGGGAGAGGTTCGAATCCCCTAGCTATCAAATGGGAAAATTTTTAATTTTTATGTTTTCTTCCCTATAGTGTCGGCCAAGAATGTTCTAGAGTGGATGAGTATTCTTTTATTTTTGGCCATTTGACCATATGAAAAAGGAAGCTAGGAACTTATGGCAAGGAATCATAAGAAGATGATAAGAAAGGGAGGACAAAAGGCATGATATTGGGCAATGTTTTGGGAGTTTGTTCATGGTCATTTGACCATGAACCTAGACGGCATAAGGGGCTAGAGAGTGGTTTAATTGTGTTGCAAATTATGGTGTTGATAGGGAAGAATTGTGGAGGGAAAAGGGGGATTGTGTTGGCTTCCTTGTTGGCCGAATTTTGACTTGAGTTAGGGGGATGAAAGTTGGCCAAAAGTTCTAGCAATTGTGCATCTTTTCTCATTTCTCCAAAAACTCTTCTCTTAGCCGAATCTTGCTTTGAACATTAGTTAAAAATTTCTCTTTGTTTTGGTTCTTATTTTGACCATTTGGTTAAAATTCCTTTCTCTCAAAATTCTTGTCAAAAGCCTCAAAAGTTGGAAAGCCTTTCTTCTTTTCTTTCTTTTCTCTCATTGCCGAAAGTACCAAAGTTCAAGCACCATTTTCTTCTTCATTTCTCCCTCTTGGCGAATGCACCTAAGCCCCAAAACCTATCTTCTTTCTCTTTGATCTTTCTTTTTCTTCCTTTTTCTTTCCTTCTCATTTTATTTTCTTTCTTTCTTCTCTCAATAGAAACTATTTTCTACTAAAACCAAGAATCATCAATCCTTTTTCTTATTTTCTTCAAGTCAATCATATTCTTTTCAATCTCCTTTCTCCTTTTCTTTTATTGAAAACTGAAACTATTATATGCTAAAATCACTATCTTTTTCTTCTATCTTTTGTCCAAGCCAATCATCAATCCTTCTCTTCTTTTGATTTAGTAGAATCTTCAAGTGAGTAAGTAAAAACTTTTCGTCCATCGTTTTCATTATTTCTTTCTTTTTACTTTGGCAAATTTAGAATTATGATCTCTTATTTTCTCTCCTAGGCCGAATCCATTGAAAAGATTTTTCAAAGATCTTTGTTGAAGACAACTCTTAAGAAGTGACCATTTGAAATCATCAAGGGAAGGTTATTAATTTAGATCATATCAATTTCTTTAGATAGACTACTAATCGATCGTATTTTTAGGGGCGATTTAAGACTAACAAGATAGGTAAGAAAAGGGCCGTACGGAGTGTTTGGAAGAGAGGAGGCATTCCTTTACCATCAAACTTCAAACGAAGGACAGTATCGGCGGTTAAAGACTTTCCACCGGGTTGTGGACCCTCTACTAACGAGGATCAGTTATTTGAAGTAGTGCAGACAACCGAACCACTTTACGTTGGTGCAATATCAGCGGGTTTTGATCCATCCAGTGGAGAAAAACCCCAAATAACTGTCGTTCGAGAATCCGAGGGTAAGAATTTAGATCCCTCATCAATAAACATAGTTTTATTAGTAAAATTTTATACTAACCAATTGTGATAATCTAATAGGTGTTGATGAGCGAGAGAGTATTGTTCTCACTGTCACTAGGTGTGTAACCTTACATTAAAAATCTCATAAGATGTACATATATTTAAATGTGACTATATGACCATGTATATGATTGTGATTTTGGATACCATTCGATGGTATACGATATTCAGGTATGTTTACCCCAATATTTTGTTCATTTTGCTATTTGCATAAAAGTGAAATAAGCATGACTATATTATGATTTGTGGGGTAAATAGCATGAAATCTGATTTGATATGTATGTGCATGGGCATATAGGTATATTTGATAATGGAGGAAGTATTCGGTGGTTTTACCACATTTCCTGACTTCGGTCACATATTTGACTCCGTGACTTGGTCACGTATATTTGGCTCCGTGACTTGGTCACATATTTGACTCCGTGACTTGGTCACATATGTGAATCTGGTGACTTGGTCACGTATTTGAAATTTGGACTTGATCAGTGACTTCGGTCACATCTGCTTGGTGGCTTTGCCACAATATTATAAGGGCGATGTGCATGTTGACTACAAAGAATCGCCGTCGATGGTGTGTAGCGGATGGAGGGTCGATTTAGTAATCCCCACGGTGTGTTGGTTGGTGCAATTGGTGTGTAGCGGATGGATATTTAGGTTGGGCGGGCTTGCATTTCATTATTTATACATATCCATGTTATTTAATTGATTATCTATTAATCTGCTATGAAAATGGGCTTTTGGGCTAATTATGAGCTAAGTGGGCCTTTGGGTGAATATGAGTTAAATGGGCCTATGGCCATATGTGAAACTTTTGGGCTTTAAAGCATATGATAAAATGGGCTTTTTGATGTATGTGTTACATTGAGTTTATAACTCACCCATTTTGTGGGACAACTTTTCAGATAATTCAGTAGTGTGATGGATCGGGCAAAAAAGATTTCGAGGTGGCCATTGCTCAAACAATGAAGTTTGGAAATTTTCCTACTTAAACTTATTAATTTTATTATTTAGACTTATTATGGATTTGCCAATTTTATGTAATAAGGCCACTATAAACTATCTTTAATTTTGTGTTGGGATTTATTTTATTTTGCCATGAACAAATATCTATTAAATAACTAAATGGTTTTTCGATAAATAATTTAAAAATGTGTTTGTCACTAATATATAAATGTTTTAAAGAAATTTTCTTAAAGTTGGTTTCCTTTTGATTTAATTAATTCCTTCTAAAAATAATGTTTTAAAAGACAAAATTACTTTACAATTTGATTTTGCTAAAGTCTTACTCGAGGAACATACCAAATTCGGTTAGGCTTTTTGGGCCGGGTTTGAGGTGTTTCAGCTTGGTATTAGAGCCCAGTTTAAACTCTCGGCCTTGGGTTTTGAAGCCCACAACGTTTTCAAAAATTTGGCCCAAATGACTTTTGAAAGTTTTCTTAAGTTAAATAGTTTTATAAGAGCATGGCACTTTCGAGTTCTCGGCCAGATCCATCGTGTATGTATCCTTATTGATAAGTGATATGAACATGTGATAAGCCTAAGGAAACTATACTTTAGAGACATGGACCTTAGGTGTTTGTGTGCTACTACGGAAAAACTACTGAATATCTGTTTCATAAAACTTTCCTTTAATAAGAAGTGAAAATACTCTAATACTTAAGACTTTTTCGTAAAAACAGATAATACGCGTAGTAGACATGAGTTCTAGGGGACGTGGGCGTCGTGGGCGTGGAAGAGGAGGAATGATCGTTTGAACCGATTCGATCCGGTCAAGGTTCCAGAATGAAGCTCATACCGGCTGTTGGGGTGGACTTTTAAGAACAAAATGAAGGAGGTGACGCAGATCACAAGTTGTCTTCGCGAGTTTTGGAGCAGTAGAAGAAGCTAGTTCGAAATGGGTCTCGAAAGTCATGGTGAGAGACTTAGATCGAATGGAGCCGAGGTTTTCAGAGAGTATCCGGAGTAGCTCTAATGTAGCTGAATATTGGTTGGAGGCGGTCGAGAGGATCATGGACGATATAGATCGCACCGATGAAGAGAAATTGAAAGGTGCTATTTCACTTCTCGTGATGAAGCCTACCAAGGTGGCTCACTATCAAGGAGAGTACCCCGTGGATCGTCTGATTGGGGGTATTTTAAAGTGAAATTCAAGGAAAGTATGTTGGAGCTAGCTACATCGACTCACGAGGAAGACATTTCAATTTAGTACAAGGAAACAAGTCGATAGTGAATATGAAGCAGAATTTTTGTGACTTAGCCGTTATGCCAGAGGGATAGTGGCTACGGAATATGAACGGTGTATCAGATTTGAAGATGGACTTAGAGATGAGCTTCGAGTGATGATTGCTCCACACCGTGAAAGAGATTTTACAATCTTAGTGGAAAGGGCAAGAATTACCGAAGAGGCTAAACGGACCGAGAGACAGAACCGGGACAGAGGCCAGAGCAAGAATAAGAGAAGCTTTGGGTCTTTAGGATCGTCCGGGAATTTTCAGAAGAAATCAAGAAATGATGGACCGCGAGGTCAACAGACTGCTACGGGTGGACAAAATCGTACTTGTACTCAATGTGGGAAAATGCACTCGGGAGAATGTTGGAAAAAGACCGGCGGATGTTTCAAGTGTGGTTCGAAGGATCATATGATCAAGGATTGCCCGATGAATTCGAAAAGAACCATCCAAGAAGTCGGGGTGCTAATCGGTGACGGTGGACGATGAGCGATAAGAGGCCGTGGTCCAAATGGAAGGGCAATGGTTCCAGAGAGGTCGCAGAACTTGGTGAAGCGATGGTAGCTCGAGGCGAGACAACCGTGTTTGGTGTATGCGAGTCGTCGCAGAGAAGACGATGGCCTTTTGATGTTATCACGGTGCGTTTCGATTTCGGGTTGCCCTTTATTGCTTTGATAGATATAGGTCAACTCATTCCTATATCGCTAGTGAAGTATCTCGGGACTTTGCATGTGACTTCAAATCGTACCTAGGAAGATGACGTATTTAGTCCTTTAGGATGACATGTGAGTTGTAGACAAACTTTTTAAGGAAGTGCCTTTAGAAGTTCAAGGGATACAGTTTTCGGCTGATTTAATGGAGTTACCATTCGGAGAATTCGACCTAATCTTAGGCATGGACTGGCTTGTGAAGTACCGTGCAAATGTGGATTGTGCTGCTAAGAGAATGTCCTTAAGAACTTTTGATGACAAGGAAGTTATAGTGTTGGGCGAGAGATGGAACTACTTATCTAATGTAGTATCCGCTCTTAAGGCGGAAAAGATGGTTAGGAAGGGATGTGAAGCCTTCCTGATGTTAGTGAATGCTTTGGAGGCTAAGGAGACAACTGCTAATGAAGTCAGGACAGTGAAGGAATTTGTAGATGTTTTTCCAGAAGAACTTCCAGGTTTGGCTCCGGATCGTGAGGTAGAATTCGGGATTGATTTATTGCCTGGAACGGCGCCAGTTTCTATTGCTCCATATAGAATGGCACCGAAGGAGTTGGTTGAGCTTAAGGCTCAAATTCAGGAGTTGCTTGATCGTGGATTCATTCGACCTAGTGTGTCTCCATGGGGAGCACCAGTCCTATTTGTGAAGAAGAAGGACAGATCGATGAGGATGTGTTCTGATACAAGATGGTAAGGTAGTTGCTTATACGTCTCGGTAGTTGAGACCGCACGAGGTTAATTACCCGGCGCATGACTTGGAGTTGGCAGCTGTAGTCTTTGCTCTTAAAGTCTGGAGACATTATTTATACGAGGAAAAGTCAGTGATATACACGAACCACAAAAGTCTGAAATATCTACTGACTCAGAAAGAACTGAATTTGAGGCAACGAAGGTGGATAGAGTTGTTGAAAGACTACAACTGTTCTATTGAGTATCACCCGGGCAAGGCGAATGTGGTGGCAGACGCTCTAAGTCGAAAAGTGGTGTCAGATTTAAGAGCGATGTTTGCACATCTTAGTCTTTTTGATGATGGAAGCTTGTTGGCAGAACTTCAAGTTAAGCCGACATGGTTAAGTCAAGTGAAAGAGAGGCAGTTAGTAGATGATAATCTGAGTGAAAAGCTTCGACAGGTGCAGAGTGGGAAAGTGGAAGATTTTGGTATTAACAGTGACAGGGTATTGTGTTTTAAAGGTAAAGTCTGTATGCCAAGGGATCAGGAGTTGAGGCAAAAGATACTGCAGGAATCGCATGGTAGCCCCTATGCTATGCATCCTGGAGGAAGTAAGTTATACCGAGATTTGAGAGATCAATTTTGGTGGCCTGGACTTAAGTGAGAAGTTACGGAGTTTGTAGGAAAGTGCTTGACGTGTCAGCAAGTCAAGGCTGAACATCAAGTACCTTCGGGATTGCTTCAGCCAATAAAGATTCCACAGTGGAAGTGGGAGAGAATCACCATGGACTTTATTAGTGGGCTTCCTCTTACGCCTACTAAGAAAGACTCCATTTGGGTGATAGTGGACCGATTGACGAAATCTGCACATTTTATCCCAGTTCGGGTTGATTACTCTTTGCAGAAATTGGCAAAGTTATATGTGGCTGAGATTGTGAGATTGCATGGAGTGCCGTTGTCGATTATTTCGGATAGAGATCCGAGATTTACGTCGTGATTTTGGAAAGCATTGCATCAGGCTTTGGGCACCAGATTGGACTTCAGTACGGCATTTCATCCTCAGTCGGACGGTCAGTCTGAAAGAGTAATCCAAATCTTAGAAGATATGTTAAGGGGATGTGTGATAGATTTCAAGGGAAGTTGGGAGGAATTCTTACCGTTGGCAGAATTTGCGTACAACAACGAGCTTCCAATCCAAAGATCTGGATGGCACCATATGAAGCACTATATGGACGGAAGTGTCGCACTCCTACGTGTTGGATGTAATTAGGGAACGTCGATTTTGGGTCCAGAGATAGTGGCTGAATCCGAAGAAAAGGTTAAGGTAATCCAGGCTCCGTTAAAGGAAGCGTCTGACAGACAAAAATCGTACGCAGATCTTAAGCGGAAAGAAATAGAGTTTGCTGTGGGGGACCAAGTTTTCCTAAAGGTTTCACCTTGGAAAAAGGTGATGAGATTTGGTCGCAAAGGAAAGCTAAGTCCCAGATTCATTGGACCTTATCGGATTGTGAAGCGGGTCGGATCTGTGGCATATCGCTTAGATTTGCCTTGAATTGAAGCAAATGCACGATGTGTTTCATGTTTCAATGTTACTGCTATTACGGGTCGGATCCATCTCATGCAATGCAGCTTGAGGAGGTGGAATTAAGATCGATTTGTCATATGAAGAGAGCCAATTCAAATTCTAGAGCGAGATGCAAAGGTTTTACGGAGAAAGTCGGTTCCTCTCGTCAAAGTATTATGGCGTAATCATGGATCAGAAGAAGCTTCGTGGGAACCGGAGGAAGCGATGCGACAGCAATACCCTCACTTATTCGAGCCAGGTAATTTCGAGGACGAAATTATTTTTAAGGGGGTAGAACTGTAACATCCTGATAATTAGGGGTTATGCATTTTCTACTTAACTGAATGTTGTTGCATGCTTAATTATTATTGAGTGTATTTTGGAAATTATTTTGAGCTTCATTAATTAAGTGAATGCTTAGTGAAACTTTTAATTTCTATTAATTACGAGAGCTAAGCAAGTTAGGCCTTAAGAATTAATGACAAGGAGTTTTAAGCATAAGTTGAGTAATTGGCAAAGTGGTTAGGATGCATGGATTAGTGCTTGAGGGAGAGGTTCAATCCCTAGCTAGCAAATGGGAAAAATTTTAATTTTTATGTTTTCTTCCTATAGTGTCGGCCAAGAATGTTCTAGAGTGGATGAGTATTCTTTTATTTTTGGCCATTTGACCATATGAAAAATGAAGCTAGGAACTTATGGCAAGGAATCATAAGAAGATGATAAGAAAGGGAGGACAAAAGGCATGATATTGGGCAATGTTTTGGGAGTTTGGTCATGGTCATTTGACCATGAACCTAGACGGCATAAGGGGCTAGAGAGTGGTTTAATTGTGTTGCAAATTATGGTGTTGATAGGGAAGAATTGTGGAGGAAAAGGGATTGTGTTGGCTTCCTTGTTGGCCAATTTTGACTTGAGTTAGGGGATGAAAGTTGGCCAAAAGTTCTAGCAATTGTGCATCTTTTCTCATTTCTCCAAAAACTCTTCTCTTAGCCGAATCTTGCTTTGAACATTAGTTAAAAAATTTCTCTTTATTTTGGTTCTTATTTTGACTATTTGGTTAAAATTCCTTTCTCTCAAAATTCTTGTCAAAAGCCTTAAAAGTTGGAAAGCCTTTCTTCTTTTCTTTCTTTTCTCTCATTGCCGAAAGTACCAAAGTTCAAGCACCATTTTCTTCTTCATTTCTCCCTCTTGGCCGAATGCACCTAAGCCCCAAAACCTATCTCCTTTCTCTTTAATCTTTCTCTTTTTCTTCCTTTTTCTCTTTCCTTCTCATTTTATTTTCTTTCTTTCTTCTCTCAATAGAAACTATTTTCTACTAAAACCAAGAATCATCAATCCTTTTTCTTATTTTTCTTCAAGCCGAATCATATTCTTTTTCAATCTCCTTTCTCCTTTTCTTTTATTGAAAACCGAAACTATTATATGCTAAAAATCACTATCTTTTTCTTCTATCTTTTTGTCCAAGCCGAATCATCAATCCTTCTCTTCTTTTTGATTTAGGCTGAATCTTCAAGTGACTAAGTAAAAACTTTTCGTCCATCGTTTTCATTATTTCTTTCTTTTTACTTTGGCAAATTTAGAATTATGATCTCTTATTTTCTCTCCTAGGCCGAATCCATTGAAAAGATTTTTCAAAGATCTTTGTTGAAGACAACTCTTAAGAAGTGACCATTCAAAATCATCAAGGTAAGGTTATTAATTTAGATCATATCGATTTCTTTAGATAGACTACTAATCGATCGTATTTTTAGGGCGATTTAAGACTAACAAGATAGGTAAGAAAAGGGCCGTACGGAGTGTTTGGAAGAGAGGAGGCATTCCTTTACCATCAAACTGCAAACGAAGGACAGTATCGGTGGTTAGAGACTTTCCACCGGGTTGTGGACCCTCTGCTAATAAGGATCGATTATTTGAAGTAGTGCGGACAACCGAACCACTTTACGTTGGTGGAATATCAACGGTTTTGATCCATCTAGTGGAGAAAAACCACAAATAACTGTCGTTCGAGAATCCGAGGGTAAGGATTTAGATCCCTCATCAATAAACATAGTTTTATTAGTAAAAGTTTATATTAACCAATTGTGATAATCTAATAGGTGTTGATGAGCGAGAGAGTATTGTTCTCACTGTCACTAGGTGTGTAACCTTACATTAAAAATCTCATAAGATTTACATATATTTAAATGTGACTATATGACCATGTATATGATTGTGATTTTGGATACCATTCAGTGGTATACTATATTCAGGTATGTTTACCCCAATATTTTGTTCAGTTTGCTATTTGCATAAAAGTGAAATAAGCATGACTATATTATGATTTGTGGGGTAAATAGCATGAAATCTGATTTGATATGTATGTGCATGGGCATATGGGTATATTTGATAATGGAGGAAGTATTCTGGTGGTTTTACCAAATTTTCGGTGACTTCGGTCACATATTTGACTCCGGTGACTTCGGTCACGTATATTTGGCTCCGGTGACTTCGGTCACATATTTGACTCCGGTGACTTCGGTCACATATGTGAATCTGGTGACTTCGGTCACGTATTTGAAATTTGGACTTCGGTCAGGTGACTTCGGTCACATCTATTTGGTGCCTTTGCCACAATATTATAAGGGCGATGTGCATGTTGACTGCAGCAACTGCCTTCGATGGTGTGTAGCGGATGGAGGGTCGATTTAGTAATCCCCACGGTGTGTTGGTTGGTACGGGTGGTGTGTAGCGGATGGATATTTAGGTTGGGCCGGGCTTGCATTTCATTATTTATACATATCCATGTTATTTAATTGATTATCTATTAATCTACTATAAAAATGGGCTTTTGGGCTAATTATGAGCTAAGTGGGCCTTTGGGCTAAATATGAGTTAAATGGGCCTATGGCCATATGTGAAACTTTTGGGCTTTAAAGCATATGATAAAATGGGCTTTTTGATGTATGTGTTACACATTGAGTTTATAACTCACCCATTTTTGTGGGACAACTTTTCAGATAATTAAGTAGTGTGATGGATCTAAGCAAAGAAAGATTTGAGGTGGCCATTTCTCAAACAATGAAGTTTGGAAATTTTCCTACTTAAACTTATTAATTTTTATTATTTAGAATTTATTATGGATTTGCCAATTTTATGTAATAATGCCACTATAAACTATCTTTAATTTTGTGTTGGGATTTATTTTTATTTTGCCATGAACAAATATCTATTAAATAACTAAATGGTTTTTCGATAAATAATTTAAAAATGTGTTTGTCACTAATATATAAATGTTTTAAAGAAATTTTCTTAAAGTTGGTTTCCTTTTTGATTTAATTAATTCCTTCTAAAAATAATGTTTTAAAAGACAAAATTACTTTACAATTTGATTTTGCTAAAGTCTTACTCGAGGAACATACCAAATCCGATTAGGCTTTTTGGGCCGGGTTTGGGGTGTTTCAATGACTATGATGCAAATGTCAAATATAAGTACTCGAAAAACAAAAAAAGTAATCATCTACCATGTTCTTGATGCAAATGCAAATGTCAAATATAACTAAGCATTCGACACTTACTAGCAGCTTGTATTTTTTTTTTAGTCACTTGTTTTAATCATCTACCAGTTGTATTCGGCACTTACTATGCACATGGTCAATCCTATTATGTATATGAAACATATTGTAGTGTGTGTACCATATGAAATTAAAAGAATAAAAAAAGTAATTTGATTGTTTTGAAATATTAATAGCTAAATTTAGCTAAATAATAATAATAAAGGCCCAATAACAAGAAGGGATTAATTTAGTTTTCTTACAATGACAGTTTTCTTACAATGTTTTATATTCAATCAGATTCGATTTATTTTTCTAAAAATCCAGATTACTCATCTTTTGCTTTGGTATTGTTAATTGTGTAGAAAACGAAGGCTTTTTTTTGAGGACGCGGCCATTCATATCAACCCAAGGTATCTCTCTACAATCTCATGGTTTTGTTTGGAATAACAATGTTTCTGCTCCCTCTCCGTTTGCTATATCTATGAGACAATAATGAGTAGTATTTAGCTGCAGCAAGTTATAAGAGACCTACATGGACTAATAAAAAAAACTGACTTCACTGTCCAACCTTTTCCTCTCAAGCTTTATGTCACTAAGCTTAAGTTGAAGTTTTTACAGCTCCTTAATAATGCTGCTAATTTGGGAATCACATTCCTTACTCTTTAAACGAATTGAGTCTAACTCAGATTGCAATTGGTCATGGTTTTTATTTAGAGTATCAACTTACACCATAGAGCATTAAAAAAAATATTTTTATAACATAGAAATAAACAAGATAGGAATCTGCCAGTACCTTGGCCAGTTGTTCTTCTACTTCCAAATTAAGATTGTAAATCTGAGTTCTCAAGGAAGCCAATTGGCTCTCTAAAACCTAAACCCTAAACCCCAAACCCCAAACCTCAAACCTCAAACCTTAAATCATAAACCATATACCTTAAACTCTAAACTCCAAACCCCAAACCCCAAACCCCAAACCTCAAAACCCAAATCCCAAAACCCCAAACCCTAAACTTACCTAATTTTAAACCCTAAACCCTAAACCTTAAATCCCAAACCCCAAATCCCAAACCCCAAACTTACCTAATTTTAAGATCAAATTTCATAACTTACATTATTTACCGATCAAATTTCACAACTTACATAACTTTAAGTTAAGATCAAACTTCATAACATACATAATAATTGCATAGATAAAAAAAGATTCAAAGTATATAGGTTTGGAAACTCGACGGCTTGCCTTATATCTCATCATTAGATATAATGGATCCTCCTAGGTGTAACAATGCCACGTATGATGAATCTAAACGAATACAAAATTACCTAATTTTACCGATCAAATTTCATAACCTACATAAATTTACGATTAAATTTCATAACATACATAATAATTGCATAGATAAAAAAAGATTCAAAGTATATAGGTTTGAAACTTTGACGGGTTGCCTTATATCTCATCATAGATATAATGGATCCTCCTAGGTGTAACAATGCCACGTATGATGAATATAAACGAATACAAAATTACCTAATTTTAAGATCAAATTTCATAACCTACATAGATTTACGATTAAATTTCATAACATACATAATAATTGCATAGATAAAAAAAGATTCAAAGTATATAGGTCGAAACCTTGACGGGTTGCCTTATATCTCATCGTTAGATTTAATGGATCCTCCTAGGTGTAACAATGCCACGTGATGATGAATCTAAACGAATACAAAATTACCTAATTTTAAGATCAAATTTCATAACCTACATAAATTTACGATTAAATTTCATAACATACATAATAATTGCATAGATAAAAAAGATTCAAAGTATATAGGTTTGAAACTGACGGGTTGCCTTATATCTCACCGATAGATATAATGGATCCTCCCTAGGTGTAACAATGCCACGTATGATGAATCTAAACGAATACAAAATTACCTAATTTTACCGATCAAATTTCATAAATTACATAAATTTACGATTAAATTTCATAACATACATAATAATTGCATAGATAAAAAAAAGATTCAAAGTATATAGGCTGGAAACCTGACGGGTTGCCTTATATCTCACTGTTAGATATAATGGATCCTCCCTAAGTGTAACAATGCCACGTATGATGAATCTAAACGAATACAAAAATTACCTAATTTTACCGATCAAATTTCATAAATTACATAAATTTACGATTAAATTTCATAACATACATAATAATTGCATAGATAAAAAAAAAAAGATTAAAAGTATATAGGCTGGAAACCTGACGGGTTGCCTTATATCTCACTGTTAGATATAATGGATCCTCCCTAGGTGTAACAATGCTGCGTATGATGGATCTTAAAAAATACATAACTTAATTTTAAGATCAAATTTCATAGCATTATTTACATAAATTATTAATTAACAATTTAGCCGTATAATTTATTGTCAACTTTAGACTTCAACAACTACAAAATGGATAGGAGTTGGATGAAATTGTCAAGGGTAAGCAACGTCTATCGAAATGGAGTAGAAACTTTTCTGAATTTCAGATTTCAAAATGCAGCCAAGAGAATATGATTCTTTGCCGTGTAAGAAGTGTTGCAATATTAATCGGCATTATCGTGAAGTGGTCTCGAACATCTAGTTGTTGATGGCTTTGTCCGGGGTACAAATATAGTTTTTTTCATGGAGAGTGTACATCTAGTGGAGCATCTTCATCGATGAATCTGGGGTATTCTCATAGTGCTTTCAATCAGAATGTTAGTGATGATAACATGGAAAACATGTTGCAGGATGCTTTTAATATGCGCAGTGATGGTTTCGGGTCATTTCCACCTAACTTGGGTGCAACCGATGATCATAATTTTGGTGGAAATACTTTCATCGAAGGGGAAAGAAGTGTACCGGATGAACAGCCAAATGAAGAAGCGGTGAGGTTCTACACGTTACTTGGTGAAATAAATGAAGAACTGTATGAGGGATCAAAATTTTCCAAACTGTCATTCTGTATTCGTCTTTTTCACTTGAAATGTTTGGGGGGTGGATCGAAAAATCATTGACAATGCTGTTAGAGTTTCTGCAAGAAATGTTCCCGTTTGTAAAAATCCCTCAATCTTCCAAAGACATGAAGAAATTGATAAAGGATTTGGGCCTTGGATACAACAAAATTCACAGTTGCCCAAATGATTGCATGTTGTATTGGGGCGACCGCATAAACCAACAGTGCTGTCATG
This sequence comes from Gossypium rotundifolium, assembly GCA_025506655.1. Lineage (NCBI taxonomy): Eukaryota > Viridiplantae > Streptophyta > Magnoliopsida > Malvales > Malvaceae > Gossypium > Gossypium rotundifolium. The sequence goes on from CP106726.1 coordinate 84,586,435, forward strand.
TATGCGGCCAATCCCATTGGATTAATAGAAATACAGAGGACGGTAATGAGGATGAACACGGTACACAGTCAAAGAAGCAGCCAGTTAAGATTTTGCGGTATTTTCCCTAATACGGCTTCAACGGCTTTTCATGTTGTCGAAGACAATTTGAATCAATGACGGGCACCGTGATGGACTGAACCGATGATGGGTTGTTAAGGCATCCTGCAGATTCTTTAGCTTGGAAATTTTTGACTCCAAATTTCCAAGCTTTGCAAGCGATCCTGAGTGTGAGGCTTGGGCTAGCATCGATGGATTTAACCTCACAAACTCATGAGCACAACGTGACTGATTTAGCTCGTGGTGCTTGTTCCATACAATTTGTCTCCATGGGTTTGCATGAAATAGTCTTCTTTTATCTTGTCTATGATTATACCTAGAGAGAAAGGGCCGGGGAATGATATTGACGTCTATTTGCAGCCACTTGTTGACGAGTTAAAACAACTATGGGCTGGTGTTCAGACATTCGATGCAATGAGAAAAGAGAACTTTAATTTACGTGCGGCATTAATGTGGACTATTAACGACTTTTCAGCTTATGCTAATTTATCTGGCCGAGTACCAAGGGACGTTATGTTTGTCCGTGTTGTCTTTGCAGTATATGTTCGCAATGGTTATATAATGGGAAGAAGTTTTCTTACATGGGGCATCGTCGGTGGTTACCAAAAAATCATACATTTAGATTTCAGAGTGCTCAGTTTGATGGTACTGAAGAGTTCAGACCAGCTCCTTCGCAAACCGGTGGATCCGAAATATTGTTAATGTTGAAAGATATGAATTTCATTTATGGGAAGATGAAACAACCGGCAAACCCGCATAGAAATAGAAGATCTAGGGATGAATCTGATGATGAATTTGATGAAGAGGATGATCCTAATGAGGCAGACTTGTGGAAAAAAAGAAGTATTTTTTTCGAGTTGCCTTATTGGGAGCATCAGATTTTACGCCATAATCTTGATGTCATGCACATAGAGAAAAATGTCTACGAGAACATCATTGGGACTATTTTGAATGTCGATGGAAAATTGAAAGATAATCTTCAGAGTCGACTTGATTTAGTCCACATGGGAATTCGGCGTGAGCTTCATCCCCGAGCACTTCCGAATATGAAATATCGGTTGCCGCCTGCTATTTTTTCAATGTCGAAGATGGAGAAAGAAGTGTTCTGTATGGTGTTGAAGGATATAAAGGTCTCGGATGCATATGCATCAAATATATCGCGATGTGTGAGTCTTAAGGATCAAAGATTATATGGCTTAAAATTGCATGACTATCACATATTGATGCAAGACTTACTGCCAGTTGCTATGCGGTGTTGTATGTCGAAAAAGGTGACGGCTCCTGTAATTGAACTGTCAAATATAATGAAAGGCATTTGTGGTAAAGTTTTGAATGTTCAAGAACTTGAGAGACTACAAGATCGAGCCACATTAACTTTATGCAATCTGGAGAAGATATTCCCGCGTTCCTTCTTCACTATCATGGTGCACTTGTTAATTCATCTCCTGCGTGAAGCACTTCTTGGTGGACCCGTTTTTTATCGATGGATGTATCCCATTGAAAGGTCTTACTTTATTTGCAAAATATTCCTTCATTCACTAAATGCCTTTATTTCCAACTTTTGATAATGTTGTATATCGTGTTTAGGTTCATTTCAAATTGAAGTCATCTTCGCAATAAGCGTTATCCGAAAGGATCAATTGCCGAGGATACTTGGCGGAGGAATGTATGACTTTCTCTTGAGGTATTTGGAAGATGTTGAAACAAGAATGAATGCAGACCAAGTAGAAATCTTTGGGCTCACAGATCATAATTTGGCTGAAATTTATTTATTTCAAAGTTTTGGAGAACCGATCGGCAGAGTCAAAATTACAGAATTAGACGATAGATCGTGGGTCCAAGCACATCGATACGTTCTTTTTCATCATGATTCAATGGAACCATTTCGAAAGTACGTTTTATAATTTGATAAATACTCATCAATTATGATTTGTTTGTCTTCTAACAAAGTAAAACCTTTTTTACCGTAGTGAGTACAAACAAATATTGGGAGCTCGTTCACGATCTCGAAGATTAAATCGATGAGAAATTAATAAGTTGTTCGCAGAATCATTCCATGAATGGTTAAGGCAAATGGTATGCAATTTAAATTTTCATTGAAAAGTAATAATATTTTCTCATAACATTCATAATTACTCGATTTACTTTCGACTCAATAGGTTTGGAGTCGGAATGAAGTAAATGACGACGTTAAATGGCTTTCACAAGGTCCAAACAGAATAGTTAAAAGATATAGTGGCTTCTTCATCAATGGATATGATTTCATACAAGGTATCGCGAGAGATTGAGGAGAACCCAAAATTATGAATTGTTGTTAATTCTTGATTACAAGTTATGCTAGTGCTAGGGATGATGAATTGATCGAGGGAATTTGGAATATTACGGACTTATTATTGACATCATTGAGTTGGATTATTACGGCAAATGCAAAGTTGTCTTATTTCGAGGTGATTGGGCTGATGTGAATACGGCTCGTAGAATTAAAAATGATCAATATGGCTTTACAATGGTGAATTTCTCTCGATTAATTCACACCGGAGAACAACTGTTGGACGAGCCGTATGTGTTTTTTCTCAAGTTAAACAAGTTTTTTACTCGAAAGATCCAATTGATGAGGGTTGGTACATTGTATTTCGAAACACCCCTAGAGACTTCTTCGACATTGGCAGTGGAAGTAGAGATGACATAGACGAAAGATCAGAAACTTTGCCTTTTCCAGAACAAAACTTAAATGAAAATATCCCTAGTAGTAGTCAACAATTTCAATGGATTCATCAAGATGTGGACGAAGATATTTACTGAAATATGATTTAGTAAGATTTTACGATTTATTATTTTTAAGTAATATTATAATTTTAATGTTGGGCATGTTATATAATTCAACTATTTTAAATGTCCTATTACTAAAATTTTGAACTATTTTATGTGTATTGCGGAAAAATGCCTAGGAGACGATTACGAGATTTAAATATTGTCCGCGCTACTCCAAATTCAGAAGAAGCTAATAGTAGTGAACATCAAACTGTTGTTGGATCTTCTACTCTGCCGGACATAGATGACGAGCTTGGAGAATTTGAAAGTAATGTTAAGTTTATTTTACATGCATGTTGAATTTTATTATTGATTCATTTTTCAATTTTAATATAATAATATATCACTTTTCAGCTAAAGGTGGTGGGAAGCGCAAAGGTCGGGGAAGTACATTATTTAAAGATTTATACGACTTAGAACCTACCGATCGTGTTAAAGTAAGGAGAAAGAATCATGGCCAGCCTATTGGATCTGAAGCTCGACTGTTAGGAGGCTATTTGGGCATTTTAGCACGAAATTCCAATATGTTGCCCATTAACTACGAATCATGGCATCACATGCTTAATGCCAACAAAAATCAGGCTCTCGAAAATATTAAGGTAATAAAACGTGAATGTAATTTATAATACTTTAATTTAATTTTCATTTATATTAACTTTTATACTTTTTTCTTGAGGTAGATTTAATTTAGAGGTCTCGATGACTATGTTAAGAAGACATTGGGTAAAAATGGAGAGACAATAAAAGCACGCTCAAAAATAATATTTTAAGAAAGACATAAGCCTCGACGAAAAATTAAGAAATGTTCCACCGGAATGTTGAGGTACCAATGGGAAGATCAAGTTAGATTTTGGAATTCAAAAAAGGAGAGGTATTACGTACTTCTAAAATCGTATAAATTATTTGGTTTATAGTATTTACTATATATATAGTTCAAATTGCATTATGTAGGACCGTGAGCGAGTTGGAATAAGCAGAGATGTAAATGAAATTCACGCACCACAGGTGTTCTAGAAGTTTTGCTTGTGTAGGCGACACGAGGTATTATAATTTATTAATTCTATCAAATATTAATTACTTTATACTATTAAATTATATTATTTCGCTAAAATGTAGGAAACTTCGATGGTCAAAAGTTGGACGCGCTTTAGCTTTTTGACATTACGCATAGAAAGAAGGATGGATCTCCGATGACATCCAAGAAGTGCGTAAATTTTGGTATGTTTACTTAATAAAATTTTATTTTTATAAATATTTCTACCGTTTAATTATAATAGTTTAATTCATCGTTTATAGTTTTAAATTTATAATGTTAAATTATGTTGCATTCTTTCTTATTTATATATTTCGTTTCTAACTCTTTCATTGATTTATTAGGATAAACTAAAGGAGAAGAAGGTCGAGTATGAAGCGGTACTGCTTGATCGATAGTTCTGTTAATCTTGAGGAGATTGATAATGTAATTATTACGATGTTTTGGGTCCCGAAAGGTACGATCGCTTCGATCGATAGTTACGCAAATCTTTAGTATATTTTAATAGAATTATCACCAAGTTTTTGGTCTTGAAAGGTATGGTCGTTCGATTTAAAGGATCTGGTGTTACCCCGACCCAATATTTTGGATCCGCATCCCAGCAGTACATGCCTTCCGGGGGTCAATCTCGTGCTGAAGTTCAGAGGCTACAAAACCAGATAGCTCAGATGCAAGAGAGCACGGTTGAGCGAGAGGCGAAAATTGCGATGTTCAAAGAAAATATGAAGAACTCCAAATGACTTAGGCGGATCGAAGTGGCGGCAAGAAGAGAGGAGCGATGGCGACAAGAGAGGTAGCGACAAAGAACGAAGGAGGCGGAGGTAGCATCGATGCTAGCGAGAGCGAACAAAAATACGAAGAGCTCCAAGACCACTTGACATATGATGCGATGTTTAAGAATGCAAACCGCCATCTTAGACATTTAGTTTCTCGTTGTAAGAAGTTTTGACATTATTACATTTAACATTATTGTTACAATATTTTCGGTTATCATTCATTTAATTTATTAAATTTCAAGTATCATTTAGAATTAATGTATTTGGTGTGATTTTTATGCTAAATTTGCTATTTTGCATTGGAATTATATCTCGTTATTGGTTGGTTTTAGTGCAGGAGGGGTATAATATTGAAAAAATTGTACTTTTTGAAATCTGTACAAATTAGCGACGTTTGTACAAAAGCGTCGCTAAATGTCAAGAAATTCTTCTTGCGTTTTGGTAAAAGTGACACACCCAAACCCGCCCACAAGCCTCGACCGGATCTCGCATGCTTCTAAAGAAAATCCATTCAAATCTTGTTTGAAACTTTGCTAAAACTTGTGTATTTTTGAATAGTCTTTGATTTGGGTTGGGCTCAATTAAGAACCCGTGATTTATAAGGTGTTAAAACAATTTGATATTTATACTTAAGAAAATTTAACTTTTAAACTTTAAATTCGATGATAATCGCATCATACTAAGTAATTTAAAAGCATGCATAAACGATTCAATACTTTGGCCTTATTACATCAAATAAAAACCCGAATAATTCAAAACTTGGAAATTTTAAAACTATAAAAACAAAATATAACGATCGTCAAATTGAGCATGGCCACCCCTGAGCTTCTCCCGACCCGGTCCATTACTGATCATCACCTGAAAAATAGTCCCACAAGGGGTGAGTCAAACAGACTCAATGTGTACAACCAACACCAAACTCAAATAAATTCGCATATCAAATCATACATAATCATATAGCATTAAATAAAATGATGCAATCCGGACCCAAGCCTAGTTATCCATCCGCTACACGTCACCCGTACCAACCATCACACCGTGGAGACTACTAAGTCAACCCTCCATCCGCTACACACCATCGAAGGCGATCATCGCAATGACGTGCTCATCGCCTCTTATAAAATTCGTGGCATAGCCACCAGATACATACTTTGTGTCATGAGACACCATATTCGGATATCGTGGTCTTAGGTCACCACATTCGGATATCGTGGTCTTAGGTCACCACATTCGGATATCGTGGTCTTAGGTCACCACATTCACTTCCCTTTTCATAATATCCCATATGCCCATGTGATACAAAATCATGCGACATAATGCCTTAGGCCGATTTCACATTCTTATCATATTCATATTCGTGCATAACAAGTCTTATCATACTCATAGTAGGAGTAGGAAACGTATTTAGTACTATGTACCATAACATGGTACTTAGCCATATTTTCCACATTCAGATAACAAACATACATATTAAATAATTGCCTTAAACTTATTAAGAAATAGTGTGGTACACACCGATATACTTATCAATTCTATGAAATCCCGAAAACTCATTCTATCGCTTTAGATCTTTAATTCCTATATTCGCCAACCCTAACATGTTAGTAAAAAGCCATTCTATTATAAATCCCAATCCCAAGAGGATTGTTGTAATCAAATTCTTACCTTGGTGCCAATTGGATTAAAAATTAAATCCAAAACTTTGTGATGCTTCTTTATTGCAATCGAATTTACCCTTAATCATTGAACTAGTTAGTTTGCTTTTAAAACAAATAAGAGTTAGATCTAAATGCCACAATAGGGCCTTGGCAGAATGTCGATTCACTTACCTTTATGAATCTAAATTCCTAAACCTCACTTATACATCAGCCTTCCTCTTAAAAATCGAAGTCACCTAATTTTTACCTACATTCGGCAATCCTCCACTTATTCAACAAACCAAAATTCTCAATTATCTTAGCTCATATGGTATTCGGCCAAAAAGAAAAGAATAGAAAAGGGCCATTCGGCCACCTACCATTAATTACTCACCTTCGACTTTTCCAAAATCGGCACTTCTGGCTTATTATAAAGCAGGATTCAGCTTCTAGGGCTAAAGAAGAGAAATTGATAGGCATAGACAATTGATTCGGGTTAGATCTTGATGAGAAGAGAGGAAGAAATCGTGAGGAAAAGAAATCCTAAAACTTACCGAATCACTAAAGAACATGCGGCCTATGGTGCACCTTCGGGAAACTAAAACACCCTTGTAGATTCGGCTTTGAGGCTTAGAGAGATTCAGCTATAGGATTGAAACTTATCTTCGGCTTTTGATTGGTTTTGCAAAGGAAAAAGAATTGATGATAGGAAGCACAGGGTATTTCGGTTTTACAAGGAAAGAAAAGGAAGATATAGAACTTAGAGAAATTCGGCAAGATTAGGGGATTTTGTTTTCGGCTTTGTGAAGAATTGAAAAGAAAAAAAAGAAGAATAATGGCAGAGAGAATTCGGCAGAGATTTAAAAAAGAGAAGAAAGAATGTTGAATGGCCTTAGTTTTCCTCCTTTTGCCAAAATTACTAAGCCTAGAGAGTCCCCTTTCTTGGCCATCACTCTCATATCTTTATTTTCCTAGCTTAGCCGGAATTTTAAAAGAATTTGATTTCAACTTAAACTCCTACCTTAGTCTCCCTATGCCATCCATCTCCTTACCTTAGGAGTGCCGAATTTTAACCCATTATTTTGGGCTTCATGTGGCCATACTAGGCCCAAGTTATCCTAGCATATGGCGTCATTTCCAGAGCCCTAAGTGGCGTCTCCGGGCTATTTTTTCCAAGCCCGATTTTGTCACATTTCCAAGGTTCCTTACATTTCCTTACATTTCTTTACATTTCCAAGCTTCCTCTTAAGACTTAATATTTTCTAAAGCATTTCCTTACATTTCTTTACATTTCCTTACATTTCCAAGCTTCCTCTTAAGACTTAATATTTTCTAAAGCATTTCCTTACATTTCCTTACATTTCCTTACATTTCCAAGCTTCCTCTTAAGACTTAATATTTTCTAAAGCATTTCCTTACATTTCCTTACATTTCCAAGCTTCCTCTTAAGACTTAATATTTTCTAAAGCATTTCCTTACATTTCCAAGGTTCTAAAATGCACACAACACATTCACAACACATAAGGCATACTATTTCATGTAATTTTAGCCATAGTGCATAAGCCCTAATCCGGGATATTATAGTTCTACCCCCTTTAAAATAATTTCATCCTCGAAATTACTTACTAACGAAAAATCGTACATCCTAACTCACCACACTACACTCATCTTTGGCACTCGATCTTAAAACTAACACATTTCCTACAAAATTCACATCACAATGGGGTGGTGGTGGCATTTCATTTTAGATCCTTGACCCGATCTAACTAATTGAGACACGGTCATTCGGCCTCTTCCACGGCCACGCACGTTGTAACCACGCCCTTTGAATTCATACTTCGCTATGCTTATCGATTAAAGAATTTTATGAATTAGTTTTGTTCCTTGATTATCCACGCACATGTCTTATGATTAGTAGTTTTAAGAGTAGTTCTTCGATTCATAGACATACGCCTCACATCATTCACCTAGTCACACATATGAACTTGCATTCATTACGAGAAATGTTGTAATTGTCGTTGTTTGTTGTTTTCCACTACCTAGGGTATTTTCGTAATTTTATCCTATAGGGTATTTTGGTAATTTTTCAAATTAGGGTATTTGAAAATGTTGTAAAATAGAGGTTGTTGATATTTTACAAAATTAAAATACTTCTTTGAAAAAATTTCAAGGGTAAAATGGTAATTTATACACTAGGGGTATTTTTGTAATTTTACATGCCAGGGTCATTTTGGTAATTTTTTGCAAAGATATGGTTCCTGGTGACTTTCAAAACAAGGGCATTTTTGAAGATTTCTAATTTGAGGGCACTTCGTTGACTTTCCTTACTGAGGGTATTTTGGTCATTTGTACAGGTTAGGGGTAATTCGGTCATTTTGCAAATCAGGGGTAATTTCGTAAATTTTCCAAATCAGGTGTCTTGGATATTTTGTAAAGTTTTTGAATACTTGTGCAAAATCAGAAATTGTTATTGAAATCGGGGGTAGTACGGTAATTTTAGAAAATCAAGGGCATTTTAGTAATTTTACCACTAAGGGTATTTAGGTAAATTTGTAAATCGAGAATTCTTAAAAAGTTTTTCCAAAATAATAATTTTCAAAATTCCAAAAGGGTAGTTTGTTGACTTTTAAAACTAGGGTTTCCATGAAAATTATGGCTAGTCCTTTTCGGGTTTTGGTTGTTGGGTTTAGCCCGTGACTAAGTCCTCTTGGTTAGGGTGAACCATCACTACGCACAGTAGGAGTCAGTGGGTAGGAGGTGAGTCACTAGGACTGCTTAAATACCAAGCTCCCACTGAAACCAATCCTAGACATGCGCACAACGGTTGCTACACCCTAACTCGGTGACTTAGACACAGGTTTGTTTAATTGTGCCTTAGAGTCTTATGTCATTGTTGGGGTAAACTAGCCCTAGGGTTCAATTCCTAGTCCACTAATCTACGTCCCTACATATATACCCCTACATATAAATCACAAAGAGGTTAGGAGTACTTACCTAGTGGACTTCGGGTCGGAGACTCAGGTGCCATGCCAGAAAGCCTGTTTATTTCTTAGAAAAGTCTATTTTCAAAAGACAGAAAATGTTTTGGGCCCTAAAAGCCCTCAAGGCCGAGTTTTGAACCGGGCTCTGATACCAAACTGAAACACCCCAAATTCGACCCACAAGCCCTGACCGGATCTGGCATGCTTCTAAAGAAAATCCATTCAAATCTTGTTTGAAACTTTGCTAAAAACTTGTGTATTTTTGAATAGTCTTTGATTTGGGTTGGGCTCGAATTAAGAACCCGTGACGATAAGGTGTTAAAAACAATTTGATATTTATACTTAAGAAAAAATTTAACTTTTAAACTTTAAATTCGATGATAATCGTATCATACTAAGTAATTTAAAAGCATGCATAAACGATTCAATACTTTGGCCTTATTACATCAAATAAAAACCTGAATAATTCAAAACTTGGAAATTTTAAAACTATAAAAACAAAATATAATGATCGTCGAATTGAGCATGGCCACCCCTGAGCTTCTCCCGACTCGGTCCATTACTGATCATCACCTGAAAAATAGTCCCACAAGGGTGAGTCAAAGACTCAATGTGTACAACCGACACCAAACTCAAATAAATTCAGGCATATCAAATCATACATAATCATATAGCATTAAATAAAATGATGCAATCCCGGACCTAAGCTTAGTTATCCATCCGCTACACGTCACCCGTACCAACCATCACACCGTGGGGACTACTAAGTCAACCCTCCATCCGCTACACACCATCGAAGGTAGTCGCTGCAGTCGACGTGCTCATCGCCCTTATAAAATTCGTGGCATAGCCACCAGATACATACTTTGTGTCATGAGACACCATATCCAGATATCGTGGTCTTAGGTCACCACATTCAAATATCGTGGTCTTAGGTCACCACATTCACTTCCCCTTTTTCATAATATCCCATATGCCCATGTCATACAAAATCATGCAACATAATGCCTTAGGCCCTATTTCACATTCATATCATATTCATATTCATGGCATAACAAGTCTTATCATACTCATAGTAGGAGTAGGAAAACGTACCTTAGTACTATGTACCATAACATGGTACTTAGCCATATTTTCCACATTCGTATAACATACATACACATTAAACAGTGCCTTAAACTTATTAAAAAAATAGTGTGGGGTACACATCTGATATACTTATCGAATTTACTGAAATCCCGAAAACTCGTTCTATCACTTTAGATCTTTAATTCCTATATTCGGCCAACCCTAACATGTTAGAAAAAGCCATTCGGCTATAAATCCCAATCCTAGTAGGATTGTTGTAATCAAATTCTTACCTTGGTGCGGTTGGATTAAAATTAAATCCCAAACTTTGTGATGCTTCTTTATTACAATCGGCTATACCCTTAATCATTGAACTAGTTAGTTTCACTTTTTAAACAAATAAGAATTAGATCTAAATACCACAATAGGGCCTTGGCGAATGTCGATTCACTTACCTTTATGAATCTAAATTCCGAAACCTCACTTATCATCGTCTTCCTCCTAAAAATCGAAGTCACCTAATTTTTACCTACATTCGACAATCCTCCACTTATTCAACAAACCGAAATTCTCAATTATCTTAGCCCATATGGTATTCGGCCAAAAAGAAAAGAATAGAAAAGGGCCATTCGGCCACCTACCATTAATTACTTACCTTCGGCTTTTCCAAAATCGGCACTTCGGCTTATTATAAAGGTGATTCGCTCTAGGGCTAAAGAAGAGAAATTGATAGGCATAGACAATTGATTCAAGTTAGATCTTGATGAGAAGAGAGGAAGAAATCGTGAGGAAAAGAAATCCCAAACTTCTTGAATCACTAAAGAACATTCGCCTATGGTGCACCTTCGGAAACTAAAACACCCTTGTAGATTCGGCTTTGAGGCTTAGAGAGATTCGACTATAGGCTTGAAACTTATCTTGACTTTTGATTGGTTTTGCAAAGGAAAAGAATTGATGATAGGAAGCATGGTATTTCGGTTTTACAAGGAAAGAAAAGGAAGATATAGAACTTAGAGAAATTCAGCAAGACTAGGGATTTTGTTTTCGGCTTTGTGGAGAATTGAAAAGAAAAAAGAAGAATAATGGCGAGAGATTTGCAGAGATTTAAAAAGAGAAAAAGAATGTTGAATGGCCTTAGTTTTCCTCCTTTTGCGAAATTACTAAGCCTAGAGAGTCCCTTTCTTGGCCATCACTCTCATATCTTTATTTTCCTAGCTTAGCGAAATTTTAAAAGAATTTGACTTTAACTTAAACTCCTACCTTAGTCTCCCTATGCCGTCCATCTCCTTACCTTAGGAGTGCTTAATTTTAACCCATTATTTTGGGCTTCATGTGGCCATACTAGGCCCAAGTTATCCTAGCATATGGCGTCATTTCCGAGCCCTAAGTGGCGTCTCCTGCCATTTTTCCAAGCCCGATTTTGTCACATTTCAAGGTTCTGACATTTCCAAGCTTCCTCTTAAGACTTAATATTTTCTAAAGCATTTCCTTACATTTCCTTACATTTCCTTACATTTCCAAGCTTCCTCTTAAGACTTAATATTTTCTAAAGCATTTCCTTACATTTCCTTACATTTCCTTACATTTCCAAGCTTCCTCTTAAGACTTAATATTTTCTAAAGCATTTCCTTACATTTCCTTACATTTCCAAGCTTCCTCTTAAGACTTAATATTTTCTAAAGCATTTCCTTACATTTCCAAGGTTCTAAAATGCACACAACACATTCACAACACATAAGGCATACTATTTCATGTAATTTTAGCCATAGTGCATAAGCCCTAATCTGGGATATTACAAAAGTGCCGCTAAAGGTCCTGACTTTTAGCGGCATTTTTTGGAAAAGCGCCGCTAAAGGCCCTGACCTTTAGCGGCGTTTTTAGAAAGCACCGCTAAAGGCCCCGACTTTTAGCGGCGTTTTTAGATAAGCGCTAAAGGCCATGACTTTTATCGGCGTTTTTGGGAAAGCGTCATAAAGCCCACGACTTTTAGCGGCGTTTGTAAGAAGCGCCGCTAAAGGCCATGGTCTTTAGCGGTGCTTTTATCACAAACGCCGCTAAAAGTCAGGGTCTTTAGTGGCGTTTTTTTCTCATAAACGCCGTAAAAATTTCCGGCGGTTGTATTGGCGGCATTTTTTGTGGCGCTTAGAAAAGCGCCGCAAAGACTTTTTGTGGCGCTTATAAACGCCGCTAAATGCCTAAAAAAATGCCGCTAAAAGTCTATTTTGCTGTAGTGTTTACTGCTATTCAAAATTTATGCATTGTTTTTCTAATTTCGAAATGTCAAAACCAATGAATTGATATGCAATTTTAGTTGAACTTTTATGAATTGTTTTTATTTTTTTAAATGGAATGGCAGAATCTATAAACAATCATTTTTCAATATTTATTTATGCATTATCAAAATAAATATTTAATTGTAGATTTGTAATTACATTTCAATTTGAAAAAAATTAACTTTTAACTGGATTGGATTTGGCACGAATTATCCTATTTTATATAAAGTCGGGTTTGGACAAAATTTTAGACTCATATTTCAGACCAAATTAGGCTTGGGCAAAGATAATATCTAAAAACTCCCTTATCTAAGCTTGGAACGATCCCAGCTTGGCCGGCCCATGGGTACCTCTACTCATTATGTTTTGAGTTCAAATATAATTATGATGAAATTTTAGATGCATAAAAACATGGACACTTCTATGCCTCATGGTCCGGAAAACATGGCTAATCTCTAAAGAATGTTAGATCCAATCGGTTAAAGTATCTTATCCCATTGAATTTCGAATTTCCAGCCAAGTGGGTGACTCTTTATTCTGTCTCGAATATGGATTGAATATATACGGATTATCATCCTCCATTTTTCGCCTTTTCTTCTATGACTTTCATTTTGTCGTTTTCATGTTCCAAAGGTGTTTTTGCTTAGAGTAAAAACAATATTAGAAGAAAAGAAAATTGAAAGAACAAAAATATTAAAATATATAATTTTTCTTTTATTTGGTGGACTTGGTAAAAGGATGAAAATTTTAAAAGAAGAAATCTTTCTATCCATTGTTTAGTAGAATTGAAAAAAAAAAAAAAAAAGGGAATAGAACTTTTGAAAAAAAATTATAATTTGAAGTAATATTCTTGCCTTTACACAAATCCCACAAGCCTTTACATGTTGAGAGTTTCCCACAAGCCTTGACACACTACAAATCCCACAAAGCTTTACATGTTGAGAGCTTCCTACAACCATCTAATAAACAAGAGAAATCAGCTCGGAAATTCTATTTTAAAGAGAAGTGACATTTACCTTGTTCACTCTTATCGGTTTATCATGTCTGGATCCCAACTATTGCAAATTAGCAGTTATGATCGAAATCAACTTTCAGGTCTCATGAGGAGTTTTATTCACTATGACACCTCCGTTGACCGCATCCATCATATTTCTTTCCATAGGTAGGAGTCCATAAAAATATTGGATGAGTAATTGTTCTGAAATTCTATATTGTGAGCAACTAGCACATAGTTGCTTAAATCTCTCCCAATACTCGTGAAAAGTCTCCATGTCGTTTTGCTTGATGCCGCAATTTTTTTTCCTAATAGGAGGACATGAAGTAAAATAATATCCAAAAACAATCTTACTATGTCAATCCATGTGGTTATAGATCCAAGAGGTAGATACAATAGGCAATCCTTCACCTTGTTGGCTGGTGAAAAGGGGAAGGCTCTTAGTTTGATTTTCTCTTTGATCACTCATTGTCGTCTCATAATAGAACACACTACACTACATGAAAGTCCTTCAAGTGCTTATGAGGATTTTCTTGACCGCCGAAAGTAGGCAATAAATGATTTAATCCAGATTTTAATTCAAAAGGTACCTCTAATTCAAGATATTCGATGCACAACGATTGTTGCTCCAGATTCAGCGCAGCTAACTTTCTCATAGTTGGTTTTAAGCGAACAATTGGTTCTTCTCCTTTTGATTCGGTAGATGAATCGACTGAGTTGTTCTCTATATATCTAGTTCAATAGATGAAGATGGTTGGTTAGTTCTCGCTTGAACTCCTTCCTTAGTCTTCGAGCAGTTCTCTCAAAATCAAGATTGTACTAGAGTTCACCTGCACGAGAAGATCAAAATTTTAATTTTAATAAATATATTTTATGGCTAAGCAAAAAAAAAAAAAAAAAAAAACACAGATCAAAACATAAAAAGAACAAAATTAAATTAAATTTAAAACAAGAATGAGATAAAATTATTAACATTAATTGCTGATAAAACATCAAATTTTGTACAGTTGTCTGAGACGTACAAAATAAAGTCTTACTAAACAATATAAATTTAGTACATAACAGTGAGAAGATTGGTAATAATTTTATGTTTTAAATAAAAACAAGAAAGTAAAAATGATGGAGTTTTTAGAAAATAAAAACTAAAACCAAAATTAAATCTTAACCAAGAAGGCAATAATTAAAATTAAAGAATAACCAATGGTAAAATATCGGTTTGATTCACAAGTTTAATCATTGATACAAAGATAATTTCATTGTTCTTTAATAGGATAGTTATAGTCCCTGATGTCCTGCCTAGCAACCAGACTCTCCTTACCTTATCAATAATCAAGAGAAAGTTGTTGAAATTAATCCCTTATCAATGAACAACATTATGACTCCATGCTTAGAATTTAGCTTATTGATAGAATTACAAACGAGAGAGATCTAATTTTAACCAACAAACGCTACCAAGTAGGATTTATTTAAATTAGATTGCATGTCTACGAACATTGATTGCTTTGCCACATCCATTAGAATTGATTAAACAATAATAGATTTAACTATTCTAATTGACAAAACAAATATTTTAAGTTATCAAATATGAGTTCTACATTTAAAAACCTAAATATTTGTATTTAAATTAAAAGACATGTAAATGCTAAAGATTAAAGACAAAGACAAAGACGAAGACCAATTAGATCTCATAAACTTTTAGAATCAAGTTTCAAAATTCCTTTAATTCAAAAATTAGTATAGCAATCCATAAAGTAAAGTAAACACAAAAGCAAAATATACTAAGAGCTGCTATCTTTAGGTTATAACATAATAATGTCTATATATATATATATATATATATATAATGGAGAAAATACAAAAGTGTCTTTAACTCAACAAAGCAAAACAATTTTTCTACATTTCTTGGTAGATTTTCGCATAAAATTGTCGGGGCATCTTTAGACACTTTTCGATGTTTCTTGGGCTTGAGTTATGAAATAACTTTGTTTTGAACTTCCAATTCCCTTTGAAACGATATATTATGGACTTCAAATGGAGTTTTATAGGTTAAGTATAGCCAAAATACTACAACAACTTCATGTTAAAAGTGTAAACCACAAAACTTACCAAAATAAGCATTAATCTCGTTTTCTCCAAATATTTCTCTAAATCGGTAATAAATAAAACATAAAAATAAATAATATAAGTAATAACTTAAATAGTATAACTCAAGAGGAAAATATTATAAATAAATTAAATTTTTTGCATTTATTGAAACATGTGGAGTGTGTATCGCATTTAGGATAAAATAGGATTGACTTCAGGAAAAGGAAGAGCCAACATCCCGACGACATGACACTGATGTCATGGTGAGAATATTCGCCACGTCCCGATGACGCGATGAATGGAGTCCTGACGAGGCAGCATGCCACGTCATGACATGTTCCCTACTCAATCGGGTTTCTTTTATTTTGCAGTCTAACTTTGATTATTTTAGGGATGGTTTAGTCATATTTGTACACAAAATTCAGCCTATAATTAGGCCTCTTGGCAACCCTAGATAAATTAGAATAACAACAAAATTAAGAGAAACTTAGTGGGAATTTTTGGAGAATCTTTGTATTTTGGGTTCAGGGTTTATTTGTTTCTCCATCTTGTACTCCCTTTTTTGGTTTTTATCGTTTTAGTGAAGATTTCTTTTACCCATGGTTTTTTTATCCTCTTCAGAGGGGTTTTTTCGCGTAATTATTTGTGTCCAATTTTCTTGGCTTTCGTTCGTGTTCGTTGCATTATTTGGGTTCGACCCAACAAGTTGGTATTAAAGATTGTTTTGGGTTCCACAATTGACTCGTTTAGGAATGGCGACAACGAATTTCGATATCAAAAACTTTGATGGAATCACAAATTTCAGATTGTACCAGTTTCGGATGCATGAGAGTGTTTAAAGCTAGGTTAGTCGTAATGGGTGACAGTCAAATGAAAGGAGTTGATTTTCTTGATGTTTCCTCTCCTGTTGTGAAGCACACGACCTTTTATGTATCACTGGCATTGGTTGCATTATAAAACATTGATTTGAATACTAGGATCTTTTAGTTTCCAAGTTCGAGAACAATTTAGGCTTGGTTGACATTCTGCAAAGATTGAGTTTGGCCTACGATAGGACCTGGAGAAGAAGGTATGTTAAATACGAGTCAAGGTGGATATTTGTGGGGTGTGCCTCATTTTTTTGTCTGAATAGATGGCGACGTCATGATGAGAAGCTTCTCGACGTTGCAACGATGTATGATGTCGTGACGATGTGAATGGACGTTGCGGCATGGCGATGTGTTTCTTATATAAATCAGGTTTCTTTTCCCAATTAAACTTAGCTATCTTTTCCCAGTTAAACTCTGATTACTCTAGGGATATTTTAATATGATTAGACCTCAAATATTAGCCTATTTAAAGGGACATTGTATCCCTATTTTTAAAGGCTAATTAAAAAGGTAATTAAAAATGTTGTACTACAGGGGTTTATTTTTGGGGGCGACAAGATGTTGCCGCAGATGAGTTTTTATGAGAGCTTTCATTGGAACTATGAAGAGACTTAAGATAAAGCTTCTGGCAAGTTTGGATGACAATAATTGTGGTTTAAAATAGTTTGAAAAAGGTTCTTACAAGGCAAAGTCAACAATTCAATTGTGCCTCACTAACAATGTTTACATGAGGTACTTACAAAGAAAATGACAACAGACTTATGGAGGAAATTAGAAGCCCTGTATATGACAATCCCTAAAAAATCGCTTGGTATTAAAACAACGATTATATACGTTTTGTATGGTAGAAGGTGAGTCTATTATGGCTCACATCAGTGAATTTGTCACTCCCTTTAATGGCCAAAAGAAAGTCGAGGCCAACATAGATGATAAAGATTAGGTTATGTTACTACTTCATTCTTGCCCCATTCATACAAAAATTTTAGGGAAACCCTGATTTATAGCAGAAAGAGACTCTCGTTCGAGGATGTGAAGGGAAACGTTTTAAGTAAGGATAAGCTCAATAAAGAGTTAGGCTTGAAGAATAAGGCAGATAGACAAGCCTCGGTTTTAGTTGCTGCTGGAAGGCAACAATCTAAGGATTCGAGTCAAAGAAGATCAAGGGTGAGATAAAAGTCAAGGAACCGTGGCAAGCAATGTGGCTATTGCAAAAATGATGGGCCACATCGAGGTAGAATGTTACAAACTTCAGAACAAAAATAAAAGGGTCGCCCAAAAAGACAGGAGAGGGAAGTAGAAGACCAATGTAGCTGATGCTAGTGTAGTTAAGGATAGAGGTGATGATTTGTTGCTGGTTTCAATTACTGAAGGTCTAGGTTCACATCCAAGTGGGTCTTGGATTCGTGGTGTTCCTACCATATATGTCCCAATAGGAGTGGTTCTCCACATACAATTCGGTTCAAGGAAGAGTTGTGCTTATTAGAAATAACTCACCCTGCAAAATAACCGATATTGGTACCATTCAGATTAGGAGCTGTCGAAACCATTTTTTTGAAAAAATAGGGTCGACTTTAAAAATGAAAATAGAGTCTTCACCAATTTTTTTTCGGGGTGTGATCGGATCACCTTGAGATTGATCATTAAAACATTTTGATTTATTAAAACAATGATTTTGGCCTACAAAATTTGAGAAAACGGGTTCGAAAGTCTATTACGCATGATGAATGATTAGCACCCTCGTAACGCCCAAAATTGGTACCTAATTGATTAATTTACGTCTTAATGTCAAAATTTGAAAAGATTTTAAAATACGATCCTCTTTATTTAAAAGAAAACTTGAATAAATTAAATTGGATGCTAAGACCCTCTTATTTCAAGAAGTAAAATGTCACGCCAGATGAGTTAGGATATGACATTTCAAATCCTCAAAACTAAGCTTGTCTTTTGACTTTTAAAACTCGTGCATTCAAATTTAAGAAGGATATTCGGTTATTTGGGTCAAATGAAAATCGAACCAAAGAATTTAGGGCACAATTTCTCAAAATTCCAAATAGATAATATTGCCTTTATTTTTAGAAATCCTTACCTTGAGATAACAAAATGTTACATCCAGTGAGTTAGGACACAACATTTTTGAATTCCTGAGAATAAGCTTTTATTTAACTTATATTCTTTGATTTTTTAAAAAATAATCAGTTCTTTAGACTCGATGAGAAAAATCGAAACTCAGTAAGTTAGGGTACGATTTCTCGAATCTCGAAATACGAAAATTTGTTGATTCAAAAAATTTTATGTAACGGGTAAATATTAATGTGGCACAATTTTTTAGTAAAATGTAAAAAATGAATTACAGTACTAATATGCATATCGAAAGAATAATAAATCCGTTAGTGTGAGTAACAATAATAAGGGCGAAAATAAAATAAAATAAAATAACCAAGCCAAAAATAAAATAAAATAAAATAAAATAAATAAACACAAAAGAAATTATAATTATAATTTCAATGAAAATATTAGAAATAATAATAGTAATAATAATAATAATAATAATAATAATAATAATAATGATGATGATAATAGTGATAATTAATTATTTTAAAATAGCAAAAATAACAAAAGGACTAATTTGAACTTAAAATAGAAATTTGGGGACAAATTTGAAATATATAAAAAGAAAGGGACTAAAAATCGATGCGCTTAAAGAATGAGGGGTCATCGGGGAAATTATTCCTTTCTAAAAACGGCATACCATCTTCAAGGGCTAAAGTCAAACGGAAAGAAAATTACAAGGGCGTATAAAAAATTAAAAAAATAAAAGAAACTGAATTTATATAGATAAAAAATGCGGAAGGGCTATTCGTGCAAATAGACCCTCAACACAAAAAACACACGGATCCCCTAGCGAGTCAGGTTGCACACGCAGGTTTGGAGGGAAAATGGCGTCGTTTTATTCTTGGGGTAGTAAGCCAAAATGGCGCCGTATAGCTAGGCTATATAAACCAATATTTTCAGGAAAAAAATCATTTGACCCCTCCTATTAAAAAAAAAAAAGCTGGAAACCCTCAAAGGCTCTCCCCCTTTTGCGATTTTCGGTCACGGACAACCCTTGTCCACCATCACACACCACAGTGGCGGAACTCCCAAAAGTGACCCCTTTTGACCATTTTAACCCTTGCGACACTGATTTGCCACTAAACTATCTAAAAGAGCCTTCGAAGATAAAAGAAAGACGAAAACTTTTCGGTTTCCTCCCTTCCAGCCACTAGCGAGGTAAGATCTCTTTTGTTTGTTTGTTTATCTCTTTAGAGACTAAAAGCAAAATGAAACGAAAAAATTCAAATAATAAAGAAAAATCACCTTCGAGAAACTCTTTTTATTTTTGATTAATCGTTTCTATTTTTTTATTGATCTTGTCTCTAAAAAAAATTTACAAGGGTTTATCCTTTGATTTTATAGCCAAAATAACATAAAATACATTCTTTTTTGTTAATTTTTTCTACTGTCATTGTTTGTCCTTTTTTGTAGGTACGAGACGGAGGTTGGACGTGTTACGGAGGCACGTGGGTGTGTTGACATGGAGGCTGCGGAGGTACGGAGGCTGTTCCGGCACAAGAGGAAACCCTAGAGTTTCCTACTTTGGCTGAGAATGCTTAAGTCTTTAGGCCATTGGGGCCTTGTAACTTTGGGTCATTTGGGCTAGGGTGATTAGGTTTAGTTTGGTTTGTAAATTGGGTAGTATTGGGCCTGGTATATTTTGCATTCGGGCTATTTTTTGTAACTGTATGTTTTATTACTATTTTGTTTTGTTCTGTTGGATCTGTTTAAGGCTAATTAGTTTGGCCCTCTTATTAGCCTGGGCTAAAATTTAGCTTTACAGTATCATTTAGATTAGGATGTATGACGGGATAGTAAGAACAACATATGCCTGATTTAAAGAAAAATCTCATCTTTTTGGGTATTCTAGACTCGAATGGGTGCAAGATCGTCATTGAGTCAAACGATTTAAAGGTATCTTGTGAAGCCCTTGTTTTGGTGAGTGTATAGAAAGGCTACAACCTTTACATTTTGCAAGGTGCAATGATGTCTGACTCAATATCAATTACGAAAGAAGGGTCAAAATTATCCTCAAATCCCGAAGAGGATCCTTCTAATGTCGCAACGACGTAACAAAATCCACTTGTTTTAGATTCTGAATCAACTCGGCTGTGGAACATGCGACTTGGTAATATGAGTGAAAAAGGTATGACCGTTTTAAGCAAAAGAGGTCTTCTCATAGGCACTGGACTTGGAAAGTTAGGTTGTGTTTAGTAATGCTTTTTAGGAGTACTTTTGACATGAAAAGCACTTTTGAAGCAAAAGGAAAGCTAAATAAGAAACTTTTGGCTAAAATTTTTGGCTTTTCAAAAGCGCTTTTGGCCAAATTCAGAAGCTAAAATTATTAGCTTTTCTTCTCCCAAAAGCAGTTTCCAAAGCTTGATTACTTTTTCACCCCTCCAACACACGGTACTTTCCCTTCTCTAATTCTCCCTTCTCTTTCATTTTATTTGTTTCTTCCATTTTCTCCAAGGTTTTTGTTTCCCTCTCCCTATCTTTATTTCTACTCTCCTAATCCCATCTTCTCATTTCAACTCCCTATTTAACTTTCTCGTTTTCCCCCATTTCAAGTTAAACTCTTTTTGGTTACTGTTGAGTTTGGTTGCTCCCCATTTTAGGTTAACTTTCTCATTTCACCTTTGATTTTCTTGGATTTTTTGTTTGGTTGCTGAGTTTGATTTTCTTGGGGCTTATAATAAAGGTATTAAAGGAATGATCTTTTCTTTGTGTTCTTTGAATGTTCAATTCAATGGTTATCATTTTGGTTTTTTTTTCTCTTTTTTGTTTCATTAATAGCTGTCATTGAAGCGGTTAAGATTTTGATTCAAGCTCTTTTTTGTTTCATGGTAAAAGGGGATGTTGGGAAATATTTATAGCTTGGAATTTCATGCTAATGGAAACCTTGATATATTTTTTGGAGTATTTTGTTAGGAAGAATATCTGATTTTGCTTTGGTTCTTTTGATTTCAGATGCATTTTCTGTTTTTTTTCCTGCTTTTCTAATTTTTGGGTACGTTTACAAAGAAAATTTTCAAGCTTTCTTTAGCTGAATTTAGATGCTGGAACTTGAAAGATTAGCCTTGAAAGCTTCACACTAGTAAAATTGTTCTTTTTTCAACTTAATTAGCATATCCTCAAATCTCATGTTTGTATGTTGTGGCTGAATCACAACTTAATTGGAAGAAACACCTTTCCTTCAAAGGTATTATAAAGTTGATGTATTTTTTTCTTAGCCAACTTTGTATTTTATATATCCGTATATGTACTAGAAAGACAATTCTTTTTTTGTTGATCTGTATTTCTCAAGTTAACTTTCTATTTGGTTAGCTTTAATGTTCTCTTTATGGCATTGATTATTTATATGACTACTATTTGGCAAATAACTCTAATATACTGGACATTGTGATGATAAAATGTTCTTTCAATTTTAAAACTGTATGATTCAATATCCTCAAGTTTATCTAGGCTCGATAAGAAAAACTCATAAACACCTCTCTTTGGCCTATATGTGACATCCTTTTGCTAATACCAATTTGAACTTTCTAATAAAATGGATGGGTACATTCATATATCTATATCGTGTTGCACTTACTTCCTTGCATAGGATATTCTTTGAGGTTTTAAGCAAGAATAAGAAGACTGTAACTTGTTTTGATTTCAAATTATGCTACCCTTGTAATAGTCTAATTTATACCCTAGTCGAAACAGTGGTTTTGAGACCACAAATCTGAGTTTTTATAATATTTTAATATTATTTTTCGTGCCTATGATATGTGATTAAGCATATGTGAAATTTCTGTGATTTAATTTGATCATTTGTGTGCTTAATTTAAGCAAATGACTAAATCGCATAATTGGTAAAAAAAGGCCTTCTATTTGATTAAGTGGTTAAATTGATGTGGCTTTTATTTGTAAGGGCCTTATGACGCAATTTGCCTATTATTCTTGATAGTGGACGGTTATAGTCCATAATAACCTTGGAAATTATGTTTTGTAATTTTATATTATAAGTTTAAAATTGGAAATTATTTATTAATCAAATTATGATAAATAAAAGCATGAAATTTAGACATTTTTATCATCTTTTAGCCGAATGTGTTAAAGAAAAAGGAAGGACAAAAGCTTCAAGGGTTCCGGCCATTTTAAGCTTAAATTTAGGTATGTTTTGGCTTTAGATTTTGATGATTTTTATGTTTTTGAGATTGTTGCTTAGTTTACTATCAAGCCCATATTGTAATTTGAAGAATTGATGATATTTTTGAGTTATGCCATTGATGAAATGGTAAGCTTTATGGTGAGTTTAGTTGTTAATGAAAGATATGTAATTGATGAACATGTTTTGTTCTTGAATTTTTGATGAATTTAGCCAATTAGGGCTAAATTGAGATAATAGCAATTTGAGGGACTAAATTGCAATTTGATGGAAATTATGGGCTTGTATGATGTTCATAAGCATTCGGCTAAGCATGATTATGTGATGATTTTGTGTATTTGATGTTTTGAGAAAAATGGACTAAATCGATAAATTGTGCAATTATAAGGGCTAATTTGTAAATTGTCCAAAATATGTGTATTTGGATTGAATTGGATGAACTAGTGAATAAAAGGGTTAATCTGAATATGTATAGATCAAGAACCGAGGAAAACAGACTTAGACTGCGGGAAAGTGATAGTAATCGAGTAGCCATTTCCATTTCCATTAAATCGAATCCGAGGTAAGTCATTATGCAAATAAACGTATTCATATTGAATTATATATGTTCATATGACTATTGATAACAATGAATGCTTACGAGATGCTATGTACATGAATTCTGAGATAAGATCGACATAGTGACAATGTCTGATAATTCCCGTACGAACCTAGGAATAGATAGGATTAGCTATGTCATGACATAGGTGTCAGTTCTGAGATATCATGTAAGACCACATTTAGGACGTCAACATTGATTTGAGATTTGTGTAAGACCACGTCTGGGACGTTGGCATCGATACAAGATTTACGTGTAAGACCATATCTGGGACATTGGCATCGTATTGATTCATGTAAGACCCTGTTTGGGATAGTGGCATCGATATCTGAGTGCATGTAAGACCTGTCTGGGACGTTGGCATTGTACGACTATTTTGAGTTTTCTGAGTATCCTATTAGGTTCCTAATGGTTCAACGGGCAAGTCTTTGATACGAATGGCTATGTGAATTGTAAAACAGTCTCAGGTACATTGATTTATACATTAAATGCATATACAAAGTAAGTATCTATATGATCTTACTATGATGATTATGTATATTGGAATAATAATATGATATGTGAAAGTATGCATGAAATAGCTATGTATATATAAGATTTTTTAATTGATGCTTGTGGCAAAAATATGGCGAAGTACATGAACCAAAGCATACATGTGAGAAATTTGCTATGAAGATTAATTGTGCCAATGTTCCTATATGCCTATATACTTTTCATGTTAAGTTTATTTGTAAATGACTTACTAAGCTTTTGGAAAGCTTACTCTCTGTGTGTGTTTTCTCTGTTTTATAGATCGTCAAAGCTATTGAAGGCTCGGGGACTATCAAGGATTGTCACCACACTACTCAACTTGTTTTGGTATATTTTGGAAGTGTATAAAGCTAGATATGGAATGTATAGGCTAGTTATTTGTGTAATAGTGAGATTTGAACTTAGCCATATGATTTGGCTAGTTATGTGGCAGTAATGTGCTTTAATGAATGTGATTTATGACGTATGTTTTGGTATGGTTTGAAAGCATAAGAAATGGTTAAGTTTAAGGTAAGTATGGATGAATTATGCTTGTACATACATAAGTTTTAGTCTTGTAAGTTGGCATGGTTGAAATTGGTTTTGAATGTAAAGATTGAATGAATATTTTGGCATGTTCATGGTTGTTAAATGTTCATGGATTTTATTGGTATTTTCTTGTAGGTTTGACCCTATGGCGGGTGGCATTTTTGGCCTTGCAAATGGCCTATTTTGCCACATGGGCGTGCTGAGTGACCGTAGCGTTAAGTCTGTAACACCCCTACTACAATAATATCGAGTCATACCATTCAATACACACTACACCAAAACATACCTTTAGCGGCATTTTTAGTGGCGTTTTAAAGAAAAACGCCGCAAATATTATACATTAGCGGCGCTTTAAGGAAAACGCAAAAAAAGATCAATAGCGGCGTTTATTAGTAAAATGCCGCTAAAAGGATATATTGCGCGTTTATTTGTAAACGCCGCTAAATGTTCTGAACATTAGCGACGCTTTTGGTAAAACGCCGTTAAAGTCTTATCATTAGCGCGCTTTTACTTAAAACGCCGCTAAAAATCTGAACATTAGCGCTTTTGGGAAAACGCCTAAAAGTTGAACATTAGCGGCGCTTTGGGAAAACGCCAAAAAATTCGAACATTAGCGGCGCTTTTGGGAAAACGCCGCTAAAGTTAATTTTTTAACTTTAGTGGCGTTTTTATAGAAACGCCAAAAAGAATATTTTATTTTAGGGTTAATGATTTAGGACTTAATTAAGGTTTAATATTGTCTATAGTTTATAGTTTTAGGGTTTATGATATAATGTTCATTATTTTGGGTTAATGGATTATGTTTTATAGTTTAGGGTTTATGCATGAGTATCTAAATTAAGTTTAGGGTTTAGAGTTTTTAGTTTAAGGTTTAGTGTTTTCTCGCTTAGGGTTTATGTTTTATTATTTATTTAAAGGTTTATAGATCATGGGTTTTTGGATCATGTACTTTATGGATTACTGGTTTAAGTGTTGGGGTTTAGGGAATAGGTTAAGATTAATTTTTTGAACTTTAGTGGCATTTTTATAGAAACGCATAAAAAAAGAATATTTTATTTTGGGTTAATGATTTAGACTTAATTAAGGTTTAATATGGTCTATAGTTTATAGTTTTAGGGTTTATGATATAATGTTCATTATTTTGGGTTAATGGATTATGTTTTATAGTTTAGGGTTTATGCATGGGTATCTAAATTAAGTTTAGGGTTTAGAGTTTTTAGTTTAAGGTTTAGTGTTTTCTCGTTTAGGGTTTATGTTTTATTATTTATTTAAAGGTTTATAGATCATGGGGTTTTGGATCATGTACTTTATGGATTACTGGTTTAAGTGTTGGGGTTTAAGGGAATAGGTTAAGGGTTATGGGAATATGGTTTGGGGCTCGGTTAACCTTTAGGGTTATTGTTTTATGGTTTAAGGGTTTAAAGTTTAGGGTTTTAGGGTTTAGGATACTATGCATATTGGTTTATAGTTTATAGTTTATAGTTTAGGGTTTAAGGGTGCATGTATGATTTAGGTTTAGGGTTTAAGGGTTAATTAGGGTTTATAGTTTATAGTTTAGGGTTAGTTTAGGGTTTATACATATCAAAACGTGTTAAATCCTAAAAGTATACATGAACTTTAATTTGATCCAAATCTTGTAAAATATAAACATAATTATAGATATTATTAACATCATTTTTTATTATTGCATACATAAAATTTATATTTTCTCGTATAAAAACTAAATTGATGTATTTTATAATTTAAAATAATGTGTATGATTAAATCAAAATAAAAATTTCAATGTAAATATATTTAGGTTTAATTAATGATTAAGAGGTTAATGGTTTTATGAAACTTAAGAAATAATTAAAACATTAGTGGCGTTTTACAAAAAACGCGCAAAAACGCACTACACTTTAGCCAAAACGGTGTCGTTTCCGATGTGCTTGTGGCATTAGCGGCGTTTTTTATGAAAACGCCACTAAAGATCGGTAATTAGCGGCGTTTTTGTAAAGCGCCGCAAAATGTAAAGTTATACGATGTCGTTTTTGTTTTATCCATTCCCGAGCCCCCTTATTGGACGACGTCGTTTTGACAAAATTGAAAAAAATTTTAGTGGCGCTAGTGAATAAACGCCGCTAAAACTCAGACATTAGTGGCACTAGGTTGCAAACGCCGCAAAACGATTTATTATTGAGCAAAGCAGTGCTTTTTTGTCCGTGTTCGCTTTATCCCCAATCCAACCCCAAAAACCCTAAGTCCTTGTTGTTTTTTGCCTCCAATTGAAAACCCTAAGTCCCTAAGTCCTAAAAACTTGGTCGACCATCCGCTTCTCTCGTCTCATCTCCTTTGCCGCATCTCCGTTGAGCTTCCTCGTGTCCCATCTCCTTCGACACTCTGCGCATCACTGGTAAGTCGTAATTCACGATCATATTTGATTTCAATTTGCAATATTAGGTTACGTTTCATTTCTTTTCTGTAATCCTTGTTTTCTTCTTCAGGCGTGCTATTAGAGATATTTTTAAATAAAAAATTATCCATTTTGGCAAATTCAAAACCCTAATCTGTATGTTTGATCGGATTTCGCAGCGGGGAAAGAAAAAGTCAAGGTAACGATTACTTGAATTTTTGTTTTGTTTTTTTTTAATGTTAACTGTGTATTTTGATTGATGCTGCTGCTGTGTTTGTTTAATTGGATGTTAAATTTTGAACTTTTAAAGAAGCTATGACTTTTTTTTTGCGTTTCATTTTTGCTGCTGATGCGTTTCTTTTTTACTGCTGTGTATTTTTGCTTGATGATGCTTGACTGTGGCAAATGGGAGATTTCATCTTTCCCTGCTGTCTGTGTGATGTAGACATATGCAAGCTAGAGAACTGAAAAATAACAAAAATATTGTCTTTCAGCAATTGGATTATTAACAAGTTTGGAGTAGTATATAACAAAATTAAACACTAATAAAACATCCTTTCCTCATCTTTTCGTATGGTATGAGAAAAAAGAAAGCGTATTGGAGTATATAGAGTATTGTTATAACTTAGATCCCAAAAGAGAAGGAAAACAAGCTTTAAAAGAGTTGCTATATGGTCGACAATGATGCTTGTCTCATTCTTATTTAATTGATTTGTCAAAGTAAAAAAGTTTTCTTGAAACTGCAATTTTCTCCAGTAGTTTCACTTTTTATTGGTCCTCTTAGTTTCTAGGATATAACCTACATTGCTTTCGATAATTCTCTTTACTATGGTTTTGGGAATCTCGCATCGTAGATGTTGATTTTCCACATACAACTGAATCTTACAAGCTGTACTCCCAGGTCTGTATTTGGTCATTATTTGGCATTATAACAACATTCTTGAGTTGAGTGATACACAGCTCTACTTGCTACTTGCTACTTGCTCTTCTTTTTTGGCATTATAACACCATGCATTTACCAGACAACTTGTAGTAACAATCCATTGTCTAACCTGCTTTTAGTCACAAAGAAAATTGCCTTTGGATCTCGGTTTCCATTATTACTAATGTTAATGGTCCCGCATTTTCTATCATGTTATTTCAGACAATTGAAATTGGCTCGATATATTCAAGATCCCTGATATTTTGTTTAACCCTGGAACTTGAATAAAATGATTCCTTTTTGAATTATATAGTTGAGACTTATTTTGAATAAAATGATATTCGTACTTATTTTCCTTGAAGTTTACTCAATATGCTTGACCGGTTTAGAATTTTATCTCGCAATAAAGAAATGATTATATTGTTTACTAAATCATCCTTCCTATTTTATTTTCTAGTATATTTGGGGTGTTTGAATCGGTATTTGATCTCAAGAAGTTGGCAAGACCATTTCGACATTTCGTGTTCTCTAAACATTTCGTAGAGGTACGATATGTCTTGTTTAAGCGCTTTGATTGGTTTAAATTTTCGCTTTACAAGAGTTGCTAAAGTTAATCAATTCATAACATGTGCCAATGTTCTGTTGAAATTAAAATGGTTTCGATTCGAATATCTAATTCCTTTAAGGTTGTTTATGAAATTCAATACTAATCCTACTTGAATATGTCAAATATATGCTTTTACTTAACTTAATATTTTAAGAACTGATTCGATCTTAAACTATAAAGTGAAATAATTTTTAAAACATCAAATTAAGAGGTATTTTACTGAAAGTTTTGTTGGAAGTGAAATAATTTTATTATATTAAATTATAAAGTGAAATAATTTTTAAAAACATCAAGTTAATACAAATAATTTGAATACTTTAATTATATATGTATAAAATTATATAAAATAATAATTATTAAAATATATAAAATTAAGCTTTAATAATAATATAGTAATATATTATATAACTATTATCAAACATTGCAACCGATTACCTAAATCCTACCTAAACTCTAAACCCTAAATTTCAACCCTTAAACCCTAAACCCTCAAACCCTAAACCCATAAACTCTAAACCTTTAAACCCTTAAACCCTAAATCCATAACCCTTAAACCTTAAACCCCAAACCTTAAACCCTAAACCTTAAACCCTAAACCCCAAACCCAAAACCCCAAACCTTTAACCCTAACCTCTAACCCTAAACCACTAAACCTTAAACCCTTAACCCATAACCCTAAACCCCTAAACCTTAAACCCCTAACCCTTAACTTTAAACCCATAAACCTTAAACCCCTAAACCCCTAACCCTTAACCCTTAAACCCCAAACCTCAAACCCTTAAACCCTAAACTCTTAACCCCTAAACCTAAAACCCCCAAACCTCTAACCCTTAACCTCTAACCCTAAACCACTAAACCTTAAACCTTTAACCCATAACCCTAAACCCCTAAACCTTAAACCCCTAACACTTAACTTTAAACCATAAACCCTAAACCCCTAAACCCCTAACCCTTAACCCTTAAACCCTAAACCTTAAACCCCTAAACCCTAAACCCTTAACCCCTAAACCCAAAACCCCCAAACCTCTAACCCTTAACCTCTAACCCTAAACCACTAAACCTTAAACCTTTAACCCATAACCCTAAACCCCTAAACCTTAAACCCCTAACCTTTAACTTTAAACCCATAAACCCTAAACCCCTAAACCCCTAACCCCTAACCCTTAACCACTAACCTATAACCTTTAACCACTAAAATTTTAAGTTAATATCAAATCAGTATAATTTTAAGAAAAGATTCAAAGTATGTAGGTCGAAACTGACGTTGCCTTATATCTCACTGCCGATATAACGGATCCTCCCTAGGTGTAACAATGCCACGTACGATGGATCTTAACGAAACACCAAATTAAATATCGAAACTCTACACCATTGAAACCCTAAACCTTAAACCCCTAACCCCTAACCCTTAACCACTAACCTATAACATTTAACCACTAAAATTTTAAGTTAATATCAAATCAGATAATTTTAAGAAAAAGATTCAAAGTATATAGGCTGGAAACCTGACGGGTTGCCTTATATCTCACTGTCAGATATAACGGATCCTCCCTAGGTGTAACAATGCCACGTACGATGGATCTTAAAGAATACATAACTTACCTAATTTTAATATCAAATTTCATAAAATACATAAGTTGATTAAATTTAATAACTTACATAATTTTTCCTTAATATCAAACTTCATAACTTACATAAAACTTAAGAAAAAGATTCAAAGTATATAGGTCGGAAACTCGACGGGTTGCCTTATATCTCATTGTCGATATAACGGATCCTCCCTAGGTGTAACAATGCCACGCATTTATGGATCTTAAAGAATACATAACTTACCTAATTTTAATATCAAGTTTCATAAAATACATAAGTTGATTAAATTTAATAACTTACATAATTTTTCCTTAATATCAAACTTCATAACTTACATAAAACTTAAGAAAAGATTCAAAGTATATAGGTTGGAAACTCGATGGGTTGCCTTATATCTCACTGTCGATATAACGGATCCTCCTAGGTGTAACAATGCCACGTCACGATGGATCTTAAAGAATACATAACTTACCTAATTTTAATATCAAATTTCATAAAATACATAAGTTGATTAAATTTAATAACTTACATAATTTTTCCTTAATATCAAACTTCATAACTTACATAAAACTTAAGAAAAGATTCAAAGTATATAGGTTGGAAACTCGACGGGTTGCCTTATATCTCACCGTCGATATAACGGATCCTCCTAGGTGTAACAATGCCACGCATCGATGGATCTTAAAGAATACATAACTTACCTAATTTTAATATCAAATTTCATAAAATACATAAGTTGATTAAATTTAATAACTTACATAATTTTTCCTTAATATCAAACTTCATAACTTACATAAAACTTAAGAAAAGATTCAAAGTATATAGGTCGAAACCCGACGGGTTGCCTTATATCTCATCGCCGATATAACGGATCCTCCCTAGGTGTAACAATGCCACGTACGATGGATCTTAAAGAATACATAACTTACCTAATTTTAATATCAAATTTCATAAAATGCATAAGTTGATTAAATTTAATAACTTACATAATTTTTCCTTAATATCAAACTTCATAACTTACATAAAACTTAAGAAAAGATTCAAAGTATATAGGTTGGAAACTCCGACGGGTTGCCTTATATCTCATCTCAGATATAACGGATCCTCCTAGGTGTAACAATGCCACATACGATGGATCTTAAAGAATACATAACTTACCTAATTTTAATATCAAATTTCATAAATTACTTCTATAA
This sequence comes from Gossypium rotundifolium, assembly GCA_025506655.1. Classification (NCBI taxonomy): domain Eukaryota; kingdom Viridiplantae; phylum Streptophyta; class Magnoliopsida; order Malvales; family Malvaceae; genus Gossypium; species Gossypium rotundifolium. The sequence goes on from CP106726.1 coordinate 84,617,672, forward strand.
ATTATTAATTAACAATCTAGCCGATAATTTATTGTCAACTTTAGACTTCAACAACTACTGAAATGGATAGGAGTTGGATGAAATTGTCAAGGGTAAGCAACGGCTATCGAAATGGAGTAGAAACTTTTCGAATTTCGATTTCAAAATGCAAGCCAAGAGAATATGATTCTTTGCCCGTGTAAGAAGTGTTGCAATATTAACGGCATTATCGTGAAGTGGTCTCACGAACATCTAGTTGTTGATGGTTTTGTCCAGGTACAAAATATGGTTTTTCATGGCGAGTCTACATCTAGGAGAGCATCTTCATCGATGAATCGGGGTATTCTCATACCGCTTTCAACCGAATATTAGTGAGCGATAACATGGAAAACATGTTATGGATGCTTTAATATGCGCAGATGATGGTTTCGGTCATTTTCACCGACTTGGGTGCAATCGATGATCACAATTTTGGAGGAAATACTTTCACCGAAGAGGAAAGAAGTGTACCGGATGAACAGCCAAATGAAGAAGTCGAGGTTCTACGCTACATTTGGTGAAATGAATGAAGAACTGTATGAAGGATTAAAATTTTCCAAACTGTCATTACAGATTCGTTTTTTCACTTGAAATGTTTGGGGGTGGACCGAAACTCCTTCACAATGTTGTTAGAGCTACTGCAAGAAATGTTCCGCTTGCAAAAATCCTCGATCTTCCAAAGACATGAAGAAATTGATAAAGGATTTGGGCCTTGGATACAATAAAATTCACATTGCCCAAATGATCGCATGTTGTATTAGGCGACCGTGATAAACCAACAAATTCTGTCATGTATGCGCCAATCCGTTAGATTCATAGAAATACAGAGGACGAGAACGAGGTTGAACATGGTACACAACAAAGAAGTAGCCAGTTAAGATTTTGCGATATTTTCCCCTAATACCGAGGCTTCAACGGCTTTTCATGTCATCCAAGACAGCCGAATCAATGACGTGGCACCGTGATGGACGAACCGATAATAGGTTGTTAAGGCATCCTGTAGATTCTTTAGCTTGGAAATGTTTTGACTCCAAATTTCCAAGCTTTGCAAGCGATCCTCGGTGTGAGGCTTGGGCTAGCATCGATGGATTTAACCTTACAAACTTATGAGCACAACGCATGTCTGATGCCAGCCTGTGGTGCTTGTTCCTACAATTTGCCTCCATGGGTTTGCATGAAACAATCTTCTTTTATCTTGTCTATGATTATACCTGGAGAAAAAGGGCCGGGGAATGATATTGACGTCTATTTGCAGCCACTTGTTGATGAGTTAAAACAACTATGGGCTGGTGTTCGACATTCGATGCAATGAGAAAAGAGAACTTTAATTTACGTGCGGCATTAATGTGGACTATTATCGACTTTTCGCTTATGCTAATTTATCCGGTTGGAGTACCAAGGACGTTATGCTTGTCCGTGTTGTCAAGCAGTATATGTTCGCAATGGTTATATAATGGAAAGAAGTTTTCTTACATGGGGCATCGCTCGGTGGTTACCGAAAATCATACATTTAGATTTCGAGTGCTCAATTTGATGGTATCAAGAGTTTAGATCGCTCCTTCGCAACCGGTGGATCCAAATATTGTTAATGTTGAAAGATATGAATTTCATTTATGGAAAGATGAATCAACCGCAAACCCATAGAAAAAGAGGATCTAGGGATGAATCGATGATGAATCGATGAAGAGGATGATCCTAATGAGGTGACTTGTGGAAAATGAGAAGTATTTTTTCGAGTTGCCTTATTGGGATCATCGACTTTACGCCATAACCTTGATGTCATGCATATAGAGAAAATGTCTGCGAGAACATCATTGGGACTATTTTGAATGTCGATGGAAAATCGAAAGATAATCTTGAGTAGACTTGATTTAGTCCACATGGAATTGGCGTGAGCTTCATCCCCAGCACTTCAATATGAAATATCGATTGTCACCGCTATTTTTTCAATGTCAAGACGGAGAAAGAAGTATTCATGACGGTGTTGAAGGATATAAAGGTCCCGAATGCGTATGCATCAAATATATCGCGATGAGTGAGTCTTAAGGATTGAAGATTATATGGCTTAAAATCGCATGACTATCACATATTGATGCAAGACTTATCGCCAGTTGCTTTATGGTGTTGTATGTCGAAAAAGGTGACGGCCTCAGAATTGAACTCAAATATAATGAAAGTCATTTGTGGTAAAGTTTTGAATGTTCAAGAACTTGAGAGATCGCAAGATCGAGCCGCATTAACTTTATGCAACTTGGAGAAGATATTCCGCCTTCCTTCTTCACTATCATGGTGCACTTGTTAATTCATCTCCGCTGAAGCAATTCTTGGTGGACCTGCTTTCTATCGATGGATGTATCCCATTGAAAGGTCTTACTTTATTTGCAAAATATTCCTTCATTCACTAAATGCCTTTATTTCCAACTTTTGATAATGTTGTATATCGTGTTTAGGTTCCTTTCCAAATTGAAGTCATACCGCCGCAATAAGCGTTATCCTAAGGATCAATTGTCGAGGATACTTGGCGGAGGAATGTATGACTTTCATTCGAGGTATTTGGAAGATGTTGAAACAAGAATGAACAGGCCAAGTAGAAATGCTGGGCTCACAGATCATAATTTGGTGAAACTTATTTATTTCAAAGTTTTGAGAACCGATCGACGTGAGTCAAAATTACGTAATTAGACGATAGATCGTGGGTCCAAGCACATCGACACGTTCTTTTCATCACGATTCAATGGCTCAATTTCTAAGTACGTTCTACATTTTGATAAATACTCATCAATTATGATTTGTTTGTCTTCTAACAAAGTCAAACCTTTTTTTTCCGTAGTCAGTACAAATAAATATTGAGAGCTCGTTCACGATCTCAAAGATTAAATCGACGAGAAATTAATAAGTTGTTCGCAGAATCATTCCATGAATGGTTAAGCCAAATGGTATGCAATTTAAATTTTCCTTGACAAGTAACAATATTTTCTCATAATATTCATAATTACTCGATTTACTTTTCGAGTCAATAGGTTTGAGTCGGAATGAAGTAAATGACGACGTTAAATGGCTTTCACAAGGTCCAAACAGAATAGTTAAAAGATATAGTGGCTTCCTCATCAACGGATACAGATTTCATACAAGGTATCGCGAGAGATTGAGGAGAACTCAAAATTGCGTAATTGTTGTTAATTTTTCGATTACAAGTTATGCTAGTGCTAGGGACAGTAATCCGGTCGAGGGGAATTTGGAATATTTCGGACTTATTACTGACATCATTGAGTTGGATTATTACGGTAAATGCAAAGTTGTCCTATTTCGAGGTGATTGGGCTGATGTGAATACGGCTCATGGAATTAAAACGATCAATATGGTTTTACAATGGTGAATTTCTCTTGATTAATTCACACCGAGAACAACCGATGGACGAGCCGTATGTGTTTTCTTCTCAAGTTAAACAAGTTTTTACTCGGAAGATCCAATCGATAAGGGTTGGTACGTTGTACTTCAAACACCCTAGAGACTTCTTCGACGTTAAAGGAAGTAGAGATGACATAGTCGAAAGATCAGAAACTTTGCCTTTTCCAAAACAAGACTTAACTGAAAATATCCCTAGTACTAGTCAACAATTTCAATGGGTTCGTCCGGATGTGGGCGAAGATATTTACGAAATATGATGTAGTAAGATTTAACGATTTATTATTTATATGTAATAATATAATTTTCATGTTGGTCATGTTATATAATTTTCATGTGTACTTTGGAAAAATGCCTAGAAGACGATTACTGAGATTTAAATATTGTCTGCGAAACTCCAAATCCGTAAGAAGCTAATAGTAGTGAACAAAAATAGTTGTTGGATCTTCTACTCTGCCGGACATAGATGACGAGCCTGGAGAATTTCAAAGTAATGTTAAGTTTATTTTACATGCATGTTGAATTTTATTATTGATTCATTTTTAATTTTAATATAATAATATATTATTTTTCAAATTTGAAGGTGGTGGGACGCAAAAGGTCGGGGACGTACATTACTTCAAGATTTATACGACTTAGAGCCTAACGATCGTGTTAAAGTAAGGAGAAACAATGATGGCCACTGTTGGATCCGAAGCTCGATTGTTAGGAGGCTATTTGGGCATTTTAGCACGAAATTCCAATATGTTGCCCATTAACTACGAATCATGGCATCACATGCCCGATGCCAACAAAAATCAGCCCTTGAAAATATTAAGGTAATAAAACGTGAATGTAATTTATAATACTTTAATTTAATTTTCATTTATATTAACTTTTATACTTTTTTTTCTTCGAGGTAGATTTAATTTAGAGGTCTCGATGACTATGTTAAGAAGACATTGGGTAAAAATGGAGAGACAATAAAAGCACCCTCAAAAACAATATTTCAAGAAAGAGATAAGCCTCGACGAAAAATTAAGAAATGTTCCACCGGAATGTTGATGTACCAATGGGAAGATCAAGTTAGATTTTGGAATTCAAAAAAGGAGAGGTATTACGTACATCTAAAATCGTATAAATTATTTGGTTTATAGTATTTACTATATATATAATTCAAATTGCATTATGTAGGACCGTGAGCGAGTTGGGATAAGCAAAGATGTAAACAAAAATTCACGCACACCGGTGTTCTAGAAGTTTTGCTTGTGTAGCTGACGAGGTAATATAATTTATTAATTTCATCAAATATTAATTACTTTATACTATTAAATTATATTTTTCTCGCTAAAATGTAGGAATCTTATTTGGTCAAAAAGTTGGACGCGTTCACTTTTTGACATTACGATAGAAAGAAGGATGGATCTCCGATGACATCCGAAGTTGTAAATTTTGGTATATTTACTTAATAAAATTTTATTTTTATAAATATTTCTACCGCTTAATTATAATAGTTTAATTCATCGTTTATAGTTTTAAATTTATAATGTTAAATTATGTTGCATTCTTTCTTATTTATATATTTCGTTTCTAACTCTTTCATTGATTTATTAGGATAAACTAAAGGAGAAGAAGGCGAGTATGAAGCGGTACGCTTCGATCGATAGTTCTGTTAATCTTGAGGAGATTGATAATGTAATTATTACAGATGTTTTGGGTCCCGAAGGTACGTAATCGCTTCAACCGATAGTTCTCGCTAATCTTTAGTGTATTATTTATAGAATTATCACCGATATTTTGGTCTTGAAAGGTATGGTCGGGTTCAATTAAAGGATCTGAGTTACCCCACCCAATATTTTGGATCCGCCTTCCAGCATACATGCCTTCCGGGCAATCTCGTCTTTGAAGTTCAAAGGCTACAAAACTAGATTGTTCGGATGCAAGAGAGCACTGGTTGAGCAGAGGCAAGAAATTGCCGATGTTCAAAGAAAAATGAAGAACTCGAAGAATAACTTAGAGCGGATGCTGAAGCGGCACAAGCAAGGGAGGCAAAGAAGAAGAATGAGAGAGGCAAAACAAATGCGAGGGAGGCAGAGGCAAGATCGATACTAGCGAGCAAAATGTAAAATACGAAGAGCTCCAAGACCACTTGAAAGATATGATGCAGATGTTTCAAAGATGCGAAACCGCCATCTTAGACATTTAATTTTTCGTTGTAAGAAGTTTTGACATTATTACATTTAAACAATATTTTCAGTTATCATTCATTTAATTTATTAAATTTCAAGTATCATTTAGAATTAATGTAATTGTGTGATTTTTATGCTAAATTTGTTGCTTTATGTTGAAATTATATACTGTTATTGGTTGGTTTTTAGTGCAGGAGGGGTATAATATTGAAAAAATTTTATTTTTTTAAATCTGTACAAATTAGCGGCGTTTGTAGAAAAGCTAAATCTCAAGAATTTTGAGGCGCTTGTAGAAAAGCCGCTAAATCTCGAAATTTTTATGGTGTTTTTAGGAAAGCGCTAAAAGCCCCCGACTTTAGCGGCGTTTTTGGGGTAAAGCACCGCTAAAGGCCCGACTTTTAGCGGCGTTTTTGAAAGTGCCGCTAAAGGCCTTGACTTTTAGCGGCGTTTTTCATAAAGCTACCGCTAAAGGCCCCGACTTTTAGCGTTTTTGTAAAAGCGCGTTAAAGGCCCGACTTTTAGCGTTTTTTATGGTAAGTGCCGCTAATGGCCCGACTTTTAGCGGTACTTTTAAAACAACGCCGCTAAAGATCGGATCTTTAGCGCTTTTAGCATAAATGCCGCAAAAATTTCCGTGGTAGTATTCATGTTTTTGTGGCGCTTGGAAAAGCACAAAAATACTTTTTGTATGCTTTATAAACGCCGCTAAATGTCCAAAAACGCCATAAAAGTCTGTTTCTTTGTAGTGACATATGTGTATATATATAATTAGGCTTAAACCTCAACTTTTTATGCATATGAGTACTAACTTATCTATCCCGTTAATCATTATCATGTTCGACTACATCATCTCTAATATCACTAACTCTTTGGAGTATACCTTTAACATATAGATACACAACCCATTCTATCAGATCATCAATGTACGATATATATATTTCCATCAAACTCGTATATATATATGCCTTATGATGTATACAAAATCTAAACCCATGAGCATTTAGCTACTAATAATCTCAATACCATTATTCACGACATAACAAAATTAACACTTCAACCAACAATTCATGAACATACATATTTATAAATAGACATATATATATGTATATATATCAACTCAAATTCATTCAAGTCACCTTCTCATACATCAACACACAAACATATATAAGATGCATTTTCACATTAATCAACCATGAATGCCAAATTCCACAAAATCAAGCCATTATAATTTAGCCATTTTCACATGGCATATATAGCATATAACTCAAAAGATACTCTCAACATTTTATTTTATCCTATACATGCCATTGATTTTAAGTTCATTTACAAAAGTACCAAAATCTTTAATAGTGTGCTGAACGTTGACTAGATTCCCGACGCTCAAGTCGCTATCGCATGCGGATCTATAAAAAATGAAGCAACCACACCAAGTAAGCTTAAATAGCCTAGTAAGTTATAAGCAAAAGGTAAAATGTACAACTAAGCACATACATAACACCAATATCCCTCTAGTTTTTCATCTAACTCATGTTCATTCAATCCCAAAATAAGGCATCCAAATAATCATACGCTTTGTACTTTCATTGAAATAACTTACTCAACATAACCTCAAAATAATAAATTGTTAACCGAAAGACATACCTGATACCTTTAACTATCCCTTTTTATAGTGTCTATATGTTTGAGGTGATCGATTAATCCGCACACTTAATACTCTTCAACCGATCTCGCATACACAGTGCTCGGTGATTTAATTTTCGTACACACAGTGCCTTTCAACCGATCTCGCACACACAGTGCTCGGTGATTAAATTTCCGCACACACAGTGCCTTTCAACCGATCTCGCATTACGATTGCTTTCGGTGATTAAATTTTTGCACACAGTGCCTTTCAACCGATCTCGCACACACAGTGCTCGGTGATTAAATTTCCTCACACACGTGCCTTTCAACCGATCTCGCATACACAATTGGTTTCGGTGATTAAATTTTCGCACACACAAAGCCTTTTCAATCGATCTCGCACACACAAGGTTTCTCGGTGATTAAATTTTCACACACAGTGCTCATTAATTCGATTTTCACTTCGATCATATAGACAAATATAACATCACATTCCAAACATATAATATCCACAATGCACATGCTCATACCAACCATCTCGTCCGATCATACACTATTACATTCGGCCAACTTAAATAAACATCTATAATTGCTCATTAAAAGTAACCATTTCTCATCTCAATTTCACATATAATTTTTTTTTTCCTCAAAGTAGATATAATCATTCAACTCAATTAATTCAAAGCTTATATAAATAAAATTCATGTATTCGGCTAACACATAGATTATTCAATATCATACTCGGCAATAAGTAATTTAACATGTTTGTATCTATTTAGCAATCGTACCACAATATAGATTCAATTTCGTTACAACCAATTGCTTAAAACTTACTTTGATAGTTGAAAGGTAAGGATGCCCCGGCTACTCGTCTAATTTAGCTTTCCCCCGATCCTTTTCCAACTCTTTCTTCCCTTGATCTAAACAAAATTTGAAAGAGCCTATTCAAATAATTTTCATTCATCCCAATTCGTAACATATCATTGTATTAATCTCTCAATTAGTCATTCATAGCTTCGAAATCCTTACCAATTTAATATCAATTCTTTCATTCATTTAAAAAAAAACATAAAAATTCATACACACTCTAATCAAATGCCGAGTATTCCTCAAGATAAATTAATCCACTTTACAAACTAAAATAACTCCTAACATGTACCTTTCTAGTTATACACATTTATTCCCCTAGTTTCGGTTTTCACACAATTTAATCCATTAATATAAAACATACTAATTACAAGAAATTCTGGACTAGTCCTTTGAAACCTAATTTTCCCATTCCTATTCAAGTAGATATATATAAGCCATTTATTATTGCATTTGTACCTTCAACCATTTAATAATCAAAATTCAAGCTTTCACTCATTCATCTTTTCCAAAATCCTACTCAAACTAGTTTATGTCTAGCTCATACTAAAAATCTCCTATCAAACATGACAAATTCAAGGAACTCATCCATGACCGAATCCAACATTAGCTTCAAACTCCAAAATTTTCACATATATATTAAGGTATTCATGAAAGCTAACACAACCATGCAAGAATTTACAAAAAATGAAGCTTAATTACCTACCTTAAGAGGACATGCAAAGACCGATTATGGAGCTTCAAAATTTCACTTCCTTACCGATTATGGAGCTTCAAATTTCACTTCCTTTCTCTTTGTTTTCGTGGAGAAGATGAAGTAAGTGGGGAGGAAATTTTGTTTTCTTATTATTATTTCCTTAACCAAATAATATTTTATTAATATCACCCCACTAACTAATAATAATAATGTATAACATATATAATATATACTTTATTCACTACTCATGGTCAATGCCGTCCACTAGGAGGGAGGTTATAGTTAAATTGCCTCTTAAATCCCATGTGAGATAAAATCCAACCAGTTTAGTCCTAGTTCCCACAATAGCTACTTTCTCATTTATCCATTTTAAATCCTTTTATTTAAAATAATCACCCAAGCGAACAAATTAGTAAATAATATTTTATCACATACTTGACCTCATCACACAGACATCAAATAAATAAATAAAAAATATATAAATTAGAAAAAAAATATTTTCCTAATTCGGATTCGGGGTCCCGGAACCACCGTTTCGATTAGAGTCGTAATTGGGCTGTTACAACTCTCCCCCCTTTAAGAAACTTTCATCCCCGAAAATCTTACAGACGAATAAGTGTGGATAGCGCTCTTTCATTAGTTCCTCAGTTTCCCAAGTTGCTTCCTCAACTCCGTGCTTATGCCACACAACTCTAACTAACGAGATTTTCTTGTTTCTCAACTCTTTCACTTCACGGGCGAAGATGTGAATTGGTTCTTCCTCATATGTCATATCAGGCTAAATTTCCACCTCAGATGGACTGATCACATGAGAAGGGTCAGATCTATATCGTCGGAGCATTGACACGTGGAAAACATCATGAATCTTTCCTAACTCATTCTAAGAACCTTAATCAGATGCAACCGAATTCGACGTTCAATAACTTCATATGGACCAATAAACCTCAGACTCAGTTTTCCCTTACGACCAAATCTGAGTATCTTCTTCCACGGCAATACTTTCAAGAATACTCGATCACCCACCTGAAACTCTATATCATTTCGTTTTAGATCCGCGTACGACTTTTGATGATAGGATGCGGCTTTCAAACTTTCTCGAATTACTTTAACTTTCTGTTCCGTCTCTCTGATTAAATCAACCCCGTGTATCTTGCCTTCACTTAGTTCGGTCCAATATAGAGGTGTACGACATTTACGACCATACAAAGCTTCATAAGGTGCCATCTTGACACTTGATTGAAAACTATTGTTATACGCGAATTCAATTAAAGGTAAGTATCGTTCCCACGTACCCTCAAACTCAAGAACGCAACATCTCAACATATCCTCGAGTATTTGGATAACACGCTCGAATTGACCATCCGACTGAGGATGGAAAGCTGTACTAAAGTGTAACTTAGTACCCAAGGCATCCTGCAGTTTCTTCCAAAACCATGATGTGAACCTCAGATCTCGATCCGAGACAATAGAAATGGGTACTCCGTGCAACCGTACAATCTATGATATGTACAACTCCGCTAACTTATCCAGTGAGAAGTCCGTACGCACTTGGATAAAATGAGCCGAATTCGTCAATCTATATACAATAGCCCAGATTGAACCTTTCTTACTTGGCGTCAACGGCAATCCTGAGACAAAGTCTATAGTAACCCGCTCCCACTTCCATTCAGGTATCATAATCAGTTGAAGAAGTCCTGACGGCACGATGTTCAAATTTTAACTTGTTGACACACTAAACATTTTGATACATAGTCTGAGATGTCTCGCTTCATACCATGCCACTAATAATACTATTTTAGATCGTTATACATCTTCGTACTACCCGGATGAATTGACAATCTACTATTATGCGCTTCATTACAAATCTTTCTAATTAACTCAGGGTTCTTCGGTACACAAATTCGATTCTTGAATCGTAAACATCCATCAGCATCTATTTGAAAATCTGAATCCGCACTCGAACCACAATGATCCCTTTTTGTTTTTAAAACATCATCAACTTCTTGAGCTTCTCGAATCTGTTGCTCAAACATGGGTCTCACCTTCAGCTCAGCAGTGATCGCACCATCATCGTTAATAGCTATATCCGCATTCATCGCTCTTAAAGTAAATAACGATTTTTGACTAAGAGCATCTGCAACTACGTTAGCCTTTCCCAGGTGATAATCAATTATAAGATCATAATCTTTTAATAGTTTCAACCATCGTCGCTGCCTCAAATTCAGGTCCTTTCGAGTTATTAAGTACTTTAGACTTTTATGATCAGAAAAGATGTGGCATTTCTCACCGTAAAGATAGTGACGCCATATCTTCAAGGCAAAGACTATAGCAGCTAACTCAAGATCATGTGTCGGGTAATTTCTCTCAAGCGGTTTCAACTGCCTCGAGGCATAGGCTATGACTTTACCCTCCTACATCAATACATAACCGAGTCCATTTAAAGATGCATCACTAAATATTACGGACTCCTTACCCAACTCTGGTTGAACGAGTACCGGGGCTTCCGTCAACAAAGTTTTCAGCTGATCAAAACTCTTCTAACACCTTTTAGACCACTCAAATTTTACGTCTTTTTGTAACAGTTTTGTCATCGGAGCTGCTATCATGGAAAACCCTTTCACAAAGCGTCTATAATATCCGGCAAGTCCCAAAAAATTACGAATTTTAGATATATTCCGCAGGGGTTTCCACTCAAGTATGGCTAATACTTTACTCGGGTCAACCCAACACCGATCTTGAAATAACATGCCCCGAAGCTAACTTCATTCAACCAAAACTCACATTTGTGAATTTCGCGTATAATTATTTTTCACGCAAAATCTGTAGCACTAATCTCAAATGCTCTGCATGCTCGATTTCATCTTGGGAATAGATCAGTATATCATTTGTGAATACCACTACAAACTGATCTTGATACGGTCTGAATACTCGATTCATCAAGTCTATAAAAATTGCAGGGGCATTAGTGAGCCCAAACGGCATCACTAAGAATTCATAATGTCCGTATCTTGTTCAAAAGGCAGTTTTTGGTACGTCTAATTCTCTAACTCGCAACTGATAATATCCAGATCTCAGATCAATTTTTGAAAACACAGAGGCTCATTTCAGCTGATCGAGTAAATCATCTATGCGTGGCAATGGATATTTATTCTTAACTGTCACCTTATTGAGTTTTCGATAATCGATGCACATTCTCAATGTTCCATCTTTCTTTTTTACAAAAAGAACAGGCGCACCCCAGGGAGAAAAACTTGGTCGAGCAAAACCTCTATCCGTCAATTCTTGCAATTGAGTCTTCAATTCTTTTAGTTCTGCAGGTGCCATTCTATATGGAGCTGTCAAAATCAGGGTGGTCCTTGGAACTAACTCAATACCAAACTCTACATCACGAATATGGGGCAATCCCAGCAACTCCTCCGAAAACACATCTAGGTATTCACAAACAATATGTACCGATTCAATCTTCTTTTCCATTACTTTGCTGTCAATCACATATGCCAGATAAGCCTCGCAACCCTTTCTCAAATACTGCTGAGCTAATAATGAGGATACCACAGTTGATACCCCTTTCAAATCTGCAGATTTGATCCAAAGTATTTCGTCATTTCGACACCTCACATCAATAGTCTTTCATCTACAATTCACTACTACATCGTGTGTGGTTAACCAATCCATACCGAGGATGATGTCGAACTCATCGAAAGGTAATAACATCAAATCAGCCGGAAAACACATATCTCAAATCATCAAAGGGCAGTTCTTGCACATTTTATCCACCAATACACATCGACCTAGGGGGTTTGAAACCCGAATCACAAATTTAGTAGACTCAATAGGTAGAGTCTTACTGGCTACTAATGTTTCACACACATACGAATGCGTTGAGCTGGGATCAATCAAAGCAGTTACATCAGTATTAAAGAGAGTGAAAATACCGGTAATGACGTTTGGAGATGAGACCTCTTTTTTAGCACGGATGGCATAAGCTCTAGCCGGTACACAAGTATCTGCTTTCGGATAACCGATCCAAGTCCCTCTCTGCACCACTCCTACCTCCCCGCTTCTGGCCGGTCTACCTCTAGTCTGCGGTCTTGCCTACCACGCCTAAGTAGTACCCTTCTCAACATCTCGAACAATCCCAAACGAAGTGATTTTGCGAACCACACCGGTAACAAGCGCGATTAAAAGATTTAACCCAGCACTCTCCTAAATGTCGTCTATCGTCTCGTTGACAATCAGGTTTGCTCGATTGAGCATTGCTGACACTAGCCACTAATGTAGCTCGAGAACTCATTGGTGGCCGATCATGAATAGAAATCTTAGTATTGGGTTTGGGTCGACTATCATCATTCTTAGACTTCTTTGTTTCCATCTGTGTAAATCTACCCGCGGATCTCTTCCGAAAATCTTTAGATTCGACTTCAGCTTTTCTTTTCTCCTTTCCCAGTTCTTCAGCTTTACAAGCTCTCTCCACTAGCACAACAAACTTGTTAACTCAAGAATGCCAACAAGGAGCTTTATGTCTTCATTCAGACCATCCTTGAATCTCTGGCACATAGCAACCTCAGACGATACACATTCACGAGCGTAGCGACTAAGTCGCACAAATTTGCGCTCGTATTTAGACACAGTCATGCAGCCCTGCTTGATTTCGAGAAATTCTTTACACTTAGAGTCTATGAAGCGTTGACTTATGTACTTTTTTTGAAACTCCTCCTGAAAGAAGTCCCAGGTAACTCTCTCTTTCGGGACAACTTATACGAGAGTATTCCACCAGTAGTAGGTAGAATCCCGTAATAAAGATATGGCACACTTCAAACATTCATCAGGCGTGCAAGACAGCTCGTCAAAGACACGGGCAATATTATCGAGCCAAAATTCAGCTCTTTCAGCATCGTCGCCATCTTCTGCTCTAAATTCTTGAGCTCTATGTTTTCTTATGCGATCAATAGGAGGTTTAGATACTCTTTCAGGATTGGTAACAGGAGGCACAATTGGTGTTACAGGGGGAACATTCGGATTCAGGGATGGTTGAACAGCCAGAGTGGTTCGTAAGTAATGGCTGAACCAATCACTCATCATGTTATGAAACGCTTTCTTTACCCTATCGTCTGGGCCACTCGCAGTAGGTCGAGATTCTTCCGACGCAGTCCATTGCGCCGGAGCAGGCATCACACTCTCGACACCATCAGCTATTGCTCGTTCGGGATCCAGATCCATTACTATATAAAATATGCAATTACATTTCACTGTCAAAAGTCAAGACACTATCAATGTTATATAATAAAAAAATGGCATGTGTAGCTAGACTCTCCTCGCCACGTTAGTCCGAGAACTGACTAAATCGTAGCTCTGATACCAATCAAATGTAACACCCCTACTACAATAATATCGAGTCATAGCATTCAATACATATGTGTATATATATAATTAGGCTTAAACCTCAACCTTTTATGCATATGAGTAGTAACTTATCTATCCCGTTAATCATTATCACGTTCGACTACATCATCTCTAATATCACTAACTCTTTGGAGTATACCTTTAACATATAGATACACAACCCATTCTATCAGTATCATTAATGTATGTATATATATATGTTTCCATCAAACTCAGATATATATATATGCCATATGATGTATACAACAATCTAAACCCGTGAGCATTTAGCTACTAATAATCTCAATACCATTATTCACGACATAACAAAATTAACACTTCAACCAACAATTCATGAACATACATATTTATATATAGACATATATATATATATATATATATATATATCAACTCAAAGTCATTCAAGTCAACTTCTCATACATCAACACACAAACATATATAAGATGCATTTTCACATTAATCAACCATGAATGCCAAATTCCACAAAATCAAGCCATCATAATTTAGCCATTTTCACATGGCATATATAGCATATAACTCAAAAGATACTCTCAACATTTTATTTTAGCCTATACATGCCATTGACTTTAAGTTCATTTACAGAAGTACCAAAATGTTTGATAGTGTGCTGAACGTTGACTAAGATTCTCGATGCTCGAGCTGCTATCTTACGGATCTATAAAAAAATGAAGCAACCACACCAAGTAAGCTTAAATAGCCTAGTAAGTTATAAGCAAAAAGGTAAAATGTACAACTAAGCACATACATAACACCAATATCCCTCTAGTTTTTCATCTAACTCATGTTCATTCAATCCCAAAATAAGGTATCCAAATAATCATATGCTTTGTACTTTCATTGAAATAACTTACTCAACATAACCTCAAAATAATAAATTGTTAACCGAAAGACATACCTGATACCTTTAATTATCCCTTTTTATAGTGTCTATATGTTTGAGGTGATCGATTAATCCGCACACTTAGTACTCTTCAACCGATCTCGCACACACAGTGCTCGGTGATTTAATTTTCGCACACACAGTGCCTTTCAACCTATCTTGCACACACAGTGCTCGGTGATTAAATTTTCGTACACACAGTGCCTTTCAACAGATCTCGCACACACAGTGCTCGGTGATTAAATTTTCGTACACATAGTGCCTTTCAACCGATCTCGCACACACAATGCTCAAGTGATTAAATTTTACGCACACATTGCCTTTCAACTCGATCTTGCACACACAAGGTTTCATTGATTAAATTTTCGCACACACAAAGGTTCGAGAATTTGATTTTCACTTTGATCATATAGACAAATATAACATCACATTCCAAACATATAATATCCACAATGTACATGCTCATACCAACCATCTCTTCCGATCATACACTATTACATTCTACCAACTTAAATAAACATCTATAATTGCTCATTAAACGTAACCATTTCTCATCTCAATTTCACATATAAAATTTTTTCCTCAAAGTATATATAATCATTCAACTCAATTAATTCAAAGCTCATATAAATAAAATTCATGTATTCGCTAACACATAGATTATTCAATATCATACTTAATAAGTAATTTAACATATTTGTATCTATTTAGCAATTGTACCACAATATAGATTCAATTTTGATTCAACCAATTGCTTAAATCTTTTTGATAGTTGAAAGGTAAGGATGTCCCGGCTACTTGTCTAATTTAGCTTTCCGCCGATCCTTTTCCAACTCTTTCTTCCCTTGATCTAAACAAAATTTGAAAGAGCCTATTCAAATAATTTTCATTCATCCTAATTCGTAACATATCATTGTATTATTCTTTCAATTAGTCATTCATAGCTTCGAAATCCTTACCAATTTAATATCAATTCTTTCATTCATTTAAAAAAAAACATAAAAATTCATACACACTTTAATCAAATGTCGAGTATTCCTCAAGATAAATTAATCCACTTTACAAACTAAAATAACTCCTAACATGTACCTTTCTAGTTATACACATTTATTCTCCCTAGTTTCAGTTTTCACACAATTTAATCCTTTAATATAAAACATACTAATTATAAGAAATTCGGACTAGTCCTTTGAAACCGAATTTTCCCCTTTCCTATTCAAGTAGATATATATAAGCCATTTATTATTGCATTTGTACCTTCAACCATTTAATAATCCAAATTCAAGTTTTCACTCATTCATCTTTTCCAAAATCCTACTCAAACTAGTTTATGTCTAGCTCATACTAAAAATCTCCTATCAAACATGACAAATTCAAGGAACTCATCCATGGCCGAATCCAACATTAGCTTCAAACTCCAAAATTTTCACATATGTATTAAGGTATTCATGAAAGCTAACACAACCATGCAAGAATTTACAAAGAATAAAGCTTAATTACCTACCTTAAGAGGACATGTAAAGACCGATTATGGAGATTCAAATTTCACTTCCTTTCTCTTTGTTTTCGTGGAGAAGATGAAGTAAGTGGGGAGAAAATTTTGTTTTTCTTATTATTATTTCCTTAACCAAATAATATTTTATTAATATCACCCACTAACTAATAATAATAATGTATAATATATATAATATATACTTTATTCACTACTCATGGTCAATGCCGTCCACTAGGAGGGAGGTTATAGTTAAATTGCCTCTTAAATCCCATGTGAGATGAAATCCAATCAATTTAGTCCTAGTTCTCACAATAGCTACTTTCTCATTTATCCATTTTAAATCCTTTTATTTAAAATAATCACCCAAGCGAACAAATTAGTAAATAATATTTTATCACATACTTGACCTCATCACATAGACATCAAATAAATAAATAAAAAATATAAATTAGAAAAAATATTTTTGTAATTCAGATTCGGTCTCAAACTACCATTCCGATTAGAGTCGAATTGAAACATTACAAAGTCGGAGCTAGCTAAGCGTATATGGTCTTGGCACACCGACGTGCCTAGTAGCCGTGGGTTTCAACAGATCAACCATGCCAAAGTACAAGGCGTGCTTGGTGGTAGTGAAGCCAAGTCAGATTTGACCACGACCAAGGTACACGGGCATGCTTGGTGGCCGTGGAGTAAAGTCAAGCTCGACCAAGGGGAAGACACATGGGGGTGTCTATCAGCCATGGGAGGCACATGGCCTGCCCACACAGGCGTGTAACTCTTGAAACTTTGAAAAGTTTTAAATTTATTATAATTTCTGTATGTGTTCCAGTCTAGTCCCGACACTGTTTCAAAGCATGTTTTAAGTCTCGATGACCTACGGAAGGGACATTATGATTGTAAATGATGGCTTAATTTATGAATTATTTGGTAAAGTTTTCGATCTGTCAATTAACACCCTTACCCCTAATTCGACGATAGACACGGGATAGGGGTGTTACATTTGGTTGGTATCAGAGCTACAATTTAGTCGATTCTCTGACTAACATAGCATGTCAGAGTCTAGCTATACATACCATATATGTGAATTGTTATAGTGTGATGAATCCTAACGTATAAAATGTGATTGTTGTATAGAAATGGATCCCGAAAGAGCCGTAGCTGATGACGTAGAAAGTAATGTGCCTGCTCCCATGCAAGGGACAATGCCATCTGATCTGAGATCGACTACTAGCAGTTAAGAGGGAGAAGCTAAACAAGCTTTCTTCCAGATGATGAGTGAATGGTTCACTCAATTGGTAAGAAATAACCTGACTATTTTGCAACCCCTGGCTCCAGTTATTCCCCCTCAGACTACACTTGTGCCACCGATTATATATTCGAGTCTGTTGAATAAGCCTCCAGTTGACAAGATCTGTAAATATAGGGCCAAAGAGTTTCGGACTACCAGTGATGATGATGCTGAAAAGGCTGAGTTCTGGTTAGAAAATACTATCTGGGTATTCGACGAAATGTCTCTGACTCCAAAAGAATGCATAAAATGTGTTGTATCTTTGCTCCGAAATACAACCTATCAATGGTGGAAAACTCTGATTTCTGTTGTTCTGAAAGAACAAGTTACGTGGGACTTCTTCCAGATCGAGTTCTAGAAGAAATATATTAGTGAGAGATTCATCGATTAGAAATGAAAGGAATTTCTGGAACTAAAATAGGGCCGAATGACTGTTACGGAGTATGAATAAGAATTTGTAAGATCGAGTCAGTATGCTCGGGAATGCGTATCTATCGAAGCAATAATGTGTAAAAGATTTGAAGATGGTTTTAATGAAGATATTCGTTTGTTAGTCGGGATCTTAGAAATAAAAGAGTTTTTTGTACTCGTTGATCGAGCGTGCAAAGTTGAGGCACTCAGGAAAGATAAAACAAAAGCTGAGTTTGAAGCTAGCGATGTGAGAAAGAAATTTTAGAGTAGATCATTTCAATTTACTTCGAAGAAGTTCAAATATGATCAAAGTCATTCAAGAGATAATGCGGGACATTTGAATAGAAATCAAGCTAGAACATAAATAAGTTCCAAAACTCTAGCAACTTTAGTGGCCAGTGTTGGAAATGTCTGGACTGAGAGACCTGAACGTAAACATTATGGAAAAAGGCATCCGAGAAGTTGTAGATTAAATGACACAGCTTGTTTCAGATGTGGATCACTTGATCACTTTATCCGTGATTGTCCTGAGTCTGTCGAGCCAGAGATAGTTTAGAATCTGAGATCTGATAATGCACCTGTAAGAGGAAGACCTTCGAAGAAAGTAAGAAATGTCAGTGGTAGTCAGAGAACTATGAGAGAAACTGTTGTGAGATCTGAAGCTAGAGTGCATGCCAGAGCATATGCTACCTGAGCTCGTGAGGAAGCTTCATCTCTAGATGTTATAACGGGTACTTTTACACTTTATGATAGTTTTGTGATTGCATTGATAGACCTTGGTTCTACGCATTCATATATATGCATGAATTTAGTATTCAGTAAGACTTTACCTGGAGAGTCTACTGAGTTTGCTATAAAAGTATCGAATCCTTAGGTAAAAGTGTCCTAGTTGACAAAGTATGCAAGAACTGTCCGTTAATGTTTTGAGATATCCATTTCTCTACTGATTTGATGCTTTTGCCATTTGATGAATTCGATATCATTCTGGGTATGGACTGGTTGGCATTACGTGATGCTGTTGTAAACTGTAAAAAAAATACTATTGATTTGAGATGTCTGAATAATAAAATTGTACGGGTTGAGTCTAGTGATTTAAATGGATTGTCTGTCGTGATATTTGTATTGAAAGCTCAAAGATATGTGAAAAAGGGATATGAGGCATATTTTGCTTATGTGATTGATTCGAAAGTGTCTAAAAAGAAAGTTGAATCAGTGCCTATTATCTGTGAGTTTTCTGATGTATTCCCTGAAGAATTGCTGAGTTTGCCTTCGATACGTGAAGTTGAATTTGGTATTGAGTTGTTGCCTAGTACTACACCTATTTTGATAGCTCTGTATAGAATGGCACCAACAGATTTGAAAGAGTTAAAGTCACAGTTGCAAGAATTGACTGATAGAGGGCTTGCTAGACTGAGTTTTTCACCTTGGGGTGCTCCTGTCCTATTTGTGAAAAATAAAGATGGCACGATGATAATGTGCATCGATTATCGTCAGTTGAATAAGGTGAAAATAAAGAATAAATATCCGTTGCCCAGAATTGATGACTTATTTGATCAGTTTAAAGGGGCTACTATATTTTCCAAGATTGATTTGAGATCGGGATACTACCAGTTGAGAGTGAAAGATTCAGATATACCAAAAACTACTTTCAGAACGAGGTAAGAGCATTATGAGTTTTTAGTTATGCCATTTGGACTAACCAATGCTCTTGCTATTTTATGGATCTGATTAATGTAATTTTCGGGACTGCACCTAGATCGATTTGTTGTGGTATTCATAGATGAAATTTTGATTTATTCACGTGATGAAAATGAGCATGCTGAACATCTAAAATTTGTGTTGCAAACCTTGAGAGAAAAGAAATTGTATGCAAAATTTAGCAAATGTGAATTACGGTTACACGAGGTTAGTTTTACGGGACATATTATGTCGACTCGGAATTCTAGTTGATCAAGCAAGATTTACGCTATTCGGATTGGAAACCTCGAGGAACGTGTTCAAGTCCGTAGCTTTACGGGTTTAGCTAGTTATTATCGCGATTTGTAAAAGGATTTTCAATGATAGCTACCCTGCTGACTAGACTACTTTAGAAAGATGTTAGATTTGAATGGTCTGATAAATGTCAGAAAAGTTTTGATCAGTTGAAAACTCTATTAACAGAAGCTCTAGTGTTAGTACAGCCAAAACCAGGAAAAGAATTTGTTATATACAATGATGCTTCGTTAAACAGTCTGGGATGTGTTTTGATGTAGGAAGGCAAAATTGTAGCTTATGCCTCGAGACAATTGAAGCCTCATGAAAAGAACTATCTGGCGCACGACCTTGAGCTAGCTGCGATTGTGTTTGCACTAAAGATTTAGCGCCATTATTTGTATGGTGAGAAATGTCACGTGTTTTCAGATCATAAAAGTCTAAAATACTTGATGACCCAGAAAGATTTGAACCTGCATCAAAGAAGATAGTTGGAGTTGTTAAAAGATTATGAGCTTGTGATAGATCATCATCCGGGTAAAACAAATGTTGTTGCTGATGCATTGAGTAGAAAGTCATTGTTTGTACTACATGCTTTGAATACTCAATTAGATTTGTCTGATGATAGTTCTGTGATAGCTGAATTAAAAGCAAAAATATTGTTTATACAGCAGTTATATGATGCTCAGAAATCAGATAATGAGTTGTTATTGAAACGAACTCAGTGTGATTCGAATTCTGAATCTGAATTTTGAGTTGTTAATGATTGCTTGAGATTCTGAGGTCCCATCTGTGTTTCAAGAAATTCGAAGTTGATTCAGTTGATTTGGAGTGAAGCACATAACAGTCGTCTATCTGTTCATCTGGGAAGTACAAAAATGTACCACGATTTGAAACAACACTATTGGTGATCTGGTATGAAGCGAGATATTTTTGATTTTGTATCAAAATGTTTAGTCTGTCAGCAAGTCAAAGCTGAACATCAATTTTCGCCGCAGGTTGTTACAACCGATTACGATTCTGAGTGGAAATAGGATAGAGTAATAATGGACTTTGTTTCTGGATTACCTTTGACTCCGAGAAAGAAAGATGTGATTTGGGTTGTAGTTGACCGATTAACGAAATCTGTCCATTTTATTTCGATAAGATCTGATTATTCACTTGATAGGTTAGCCGAGCTTTATATTCCTGAGATTGTGAGATTGTACGGGGTGCCACTATCCATTGTGTCTGATAGAGATACGAGGTTTACATTAAGATTCTAGAAGAAATTACAAGAAGCATTAGGCATGAAATTACATTTCAGTATAGCTTTTCATCTGCAAACATATGGTCGGTCAAAGCGAATTATTGATTCTTGAAGATATGTTAAGATCTTTGATACTTGAGTTTAATGGTGCGTGGGAACAATACACGCCATTGATTGAATTCATACAATAATAGTTTTCGGTCAAGCATCAAAATGGCACCTTATGAAGCTTTATATGGACGTAAATGTCGTACACCTCTGTATTGGGTGATCTTAGTGAAAATAAGCTACACATGGTCGATTTGATAAAAGATTCAAAACAGAAAGTGAAACTGATCCGAGATTGTTTGAAAGTAGCATCTGATCGTCAGAAGTCTTATGTAGACTTAAAACAAAAAGATATGGAATTTGAGATCGGCGACAAAGTATTTTTGAAAGTGTCTCCATGGAAGAAAGTGCTTCGATTTGGATGCAAAGGTAAGTTGAGTCCGAGGTTCATCAGGCCGTAAGAAATTATTGAACGTGTTGGGCCTGTTGCATATAGATTAAGGTTGCCCCCTAAGCTAAAAAAGATCCATAATGTATTTCATGTCTTGATGCTATGTACATATCGATCCGACCTGTCACATGTGATTTCCCCATCTGAAATTGAAATCTGATCTGATATGACATACGGAGAGGAACCGATTCGTATCCTAGCTTGTGAAGTGAAAGAGTTGAGAAACAAGGAAATACCGTTAGTGAAAGTATTATGGAATTGACACGGAATTGAGGAGGCAATGTGGGAGTCAGAAGATTCAATCAGACAGCAATATCCGAACCTCTTTGACGGTAAGATTTTTAGAGACGAAAATCCCTAAGGGGGAGAATTGTAATAGTCCGATTTATACCCTAGTCAAAACAGTGGTTTAGAGACCAAAAACCTGAGTCTGTATAATATTTTAATATTATTTTTCGTGCCTATGATATGTGATTAAGCATATGTGAAATTTCTGTGATTTAATTTGATCATTTGTGTGCTTACTTTAAGCAAAGGACTAAATTGCATAACTGGTAAAAAAGGGCCTTCTATTTGATTAAGTGGTTAAATTGATGTGGCTTTTATTTGTGAGGGCCTTATGAGGCAATTTGCTTATTATTCTTGATAGTGGATGCTTATAGTCCATAATAACCTTGGAAATTATGTTTTGTAATTTTATATTATAAGGTTAAAATTGGAAATTATTTATTAATGAAATTATAAGAAATAAAAGCATGAAATTTAGACATTTTTATCATCTTTTGGGCGTATGTGCTAAAGAAAAAGAAAAAGAACAAAAGCTTCAAGGGTTTCGACCATTTCAAGCTTAAATTTAGATATGTTTTGGCTTTAGATTTTGATGATTTTTATGTTTTGAGATTGTTGTAGTTTACTATCAAGCCCATGTTGTAATTTGAAGAATTGATGATATTTTGAGTTAT